>JAQQPU010002307.1:4295-16696 GCA_029168905.1 Artemia sp. Kazakhstan ARC1039 | reverse complement strand
GCCCAAATTGAAAACCTCCAACGGAATTAATCTAAAGGGAAGCCTCAAAATGTTACCTTGTCCCAGGAAGCTCAAACTTCCTTAGACCTTCTCAAGAAGACACTCACTTTGAAACCTATATTATCGTTACCTGATGTCGAAAACGGACAATTTGCAGTCATCACAGACGCCTCTGCCAAGGCCGTCTGAATTTGCACAGGATTCTGACTAATGGAAAATTCTTCTGGGCTTGGTATGTTTTTACTGGCGTCTTCGGGCTGAAAAACCTCTTCCAAGCTAATTTATCTTTTATGGGATGCCTCCCCGTAGTAGCATAATATTCGCAAGCATGAATATATAATGAGTTCTAGGTAATAGGCTTGAGACTGTCTGTGCAGGATTTCGACTCTTGTTGATAGAAGAGCATCGCCAAGTGCTGAAAACCATGTTCTGACCAAGATGGGCCCAGGATTGCACATTGCCTCCATTCATCTAGGTCCCAGGGACTTCTTGCTGTCCAGTTCTAAGCCGGCTTAAGCATTTTGGTGTAGACTTGAGAAGGTATGTGATACCCGTCCTGCACTAGTATCCGGGATCATTGCTTTTCCTGAGGCAAAAACAATTTTAATGATTTAAAGAACATGAAAATTGGATTGTTACGACGTTGAAAATTGACTATCGTATCGACATGTTGTCTGACGAATTCAGACGATTCGAACTGGATTTATTAGAAGTCTCAGAAACTCATATCACAGGGGTAGGAAGCATGAAATTAGGTTATATAGAATTTGTTTACTCAGGCAGTAAGGATGGGGTACATAGACAGGGAGTAGGACTCATGATGAATAAGGAAGCTACTAAGTCTTGCTTAGGCGGGGAAGGTATTAATAATAGAATACTAATTGCTCATTTTATGACTAAAAAGGTCAGGGTATCAGTTATAGAAGTATATTCCCCTGTAGATCCGACTGACGAAAATACTAGTGACTCAGATGAATTTTACTTACAGTTACAGGAGCAAATAGACAGGGTCCCAGGTAGAAATGTGATGTTATTACTGGGAGATTTTAATGCCCAGGTTAGTAGAAATAGGGATAGGTGGTATCCTAGCGTAGGTAAATTTGGTGTAGGAAAAGAAAACAGTAATGGATACAGACTCTTGCAATTTTGTAGGTATAACAATATAGTTATAACCAATACAGTGTTTGGTCATAAAATGGCTCATAAGTTAACATGGTATTCACGTGATGGTAAGACAGCAAACCTTATTAATTATGTTATAGTAAACCGAAGACTGGCAGGATCAATACAAAATACTAGGGTATATAGGAGTGCCGTTATTGATGTTAAAAGTAAAGGTCACCATCTAGTAGTGTCAAGGGTTAATTTAAAGCTGAAATATCGGAAGGGTAACTACCTTCCGGGAAGTTATGATGTTGGTAGACTCCAGGATGAGAATTTGAGAGAAACTTTCCAGGTACAGTTGAATACTAAACTCGAGAGTTTAAAATTTGATAATGTGGAAGATGGTTGGAATAATTTCAGAAAGATAATTTATGAAGTTGCTGAAGGTTTATTAGGGAAGAAAGCTTGAACTGCAGCTAAGAATATTCTTGAAAAAGTTTTTATGTTTTATAGAAAGGAGAAAGGACTTGTACATGAATTATCTGAGTGATAGATCACATGAAAACAAAAGGAGTGTAAAGAAAGTTGAGAAAGCATTAAACTATGATAAAAATGATGATTTGATGTTTTATCCTATGGTATAACAGACAAATACATTAAAGTGGTTAGTGCTATATACGAGAATAACACTGCTGCGGTTAAGGTAGGAAATGAGGTTATCAGCTGGTTTTGTATTTAGTCAGGAGTTAAGCAGGGTTGTGTACTATCCCCCTTTATATGGATTATTTTGATGGACTTTGTCTTAAGGAGCACAGGAAAGGCAATGGGGGACAACGGAATCAAATGGGGAGGAAAAATTCTCCTGGACTTGGATTATGCTAATGATTATTATGCTAATGATAATGAATGAAGTCTTAGAGGTTTTGCAAGTTCAGATGCAAGAATTGGTTTGAAAATTAATGTTAGGAAGACTAAGTCACTAAGGCTAGGAATAAGTGAAGATGAAAAGGTAACGTTGGGTAATGAAAAGATTGATCAGGTGGGTAGCTTCACTTATCTTGGTAGCATTATGAATAAAGATGGTGGGAGCAGTGAAGATGTTAAAAGTAGAATAGCCAAGGTTCAGATGGTTTTTTTACAGTTAATAAAAGTTTGGAAGAATAGGAAGATCAGTCTGGAAACCAGGATTAGAATATTAGAAGCTACAGTGATAACTGTTGTCAAATATGGGTTTGAAGCATGGATGGTCCGAAAAGCGGATGATAGGACACAACCTTGCTTAACTCCTGATTTAATAAAAAACCAGCTGCTAGCCTCATTTCCTACCTTAACCGCAGCAGTGTTATTCTTGTACATAACACTAATCACTTTAATGTATTTGTCTGGTATACCATACAAGGATAAAACCTTTACTAAAGCTCTTCTATCAACAGAATCGAACACTTGCTCGTAATCTATAAAGCTGAGGACCAAAGGTGTTTCGAAACTCAGGCACTTCTCAACTATTAGCCTAAGAGTGAAAATTTGGTCGACACATCCTCTACCTTTTCTAAAACCGCACTGCTATTCTCTTAAAACTTTGTCTATGGCATCTCTCAGTCTAAAAAGTATCATATTACGTGTTTCAAATAATAGGCCATTCGAAAAATGTGGTTCAATACCGTTCTCTAGGGCTATAATGAAAGAAAGGTTGAGGTGGCTAGGGTACGTTGTGCGGATGAAGGATTACAGATTGCCAAAGATTGATGCTTTCGGCCAACCGTCTAGGGCTAAACGGAAAGCAGGTCGTCCCCGTCTGGGTTGGGAGGAGGTCATAAAGAAAAGATTTAAAGGAAATGGGAACTTTGTGGGCGGGTGTAAAAAGGGAGGCCTTGAATAAATTGGGGTGAAGGAGGAGCATGCNTTGTGCGGATGAAGGATTACAGATTGCCAAAGATTGATGCTTTCGGCCAACCGTCTAGGGCTAAACGGAAAGCAGGTCGTCCCCGTCTGGGTTGGGAGGAGGTCATAAAGAAAAGATTTAAAGGAAATGGGAACTTTGTGGGCGGGTGTAAAAAGGGAGGCCTTGAATAAATTGGGGTGAAGGAGGAGCATGCTTAGCTGTGTTAGCCTCAGGTTGCTTGGTGCTGCGGTGAACTGTTTGTAGTTGTAGCAGTAGTTTCTTAAATAATTCCTGTGGAGGGTCAGGACCAAGAGAAAGTTATATGCCACTCAAGCAGGGCCTTGTCGCAAGGTGATAGTAGTTACTCTGCAACACAATTAGAATTACTATCTATAATTCATCACTTGGAAAAATTTAGGCATTATATAGTTGGTCAAAAATTTAAGCTGCGTTCAGACTATAAAAGCGCACTTTCAAAATCCCCACGGGAATTCTAGCTAGATCCATAATGAAAATCCAAGGCCTGGATTATGAATTTGAACATTTGAAGGGTAATCAGAACGCCCCTTGCGATTACTTGAGTAGGTTCCCGGAGAATATCCCTTCATATAATAAAAATGAAGAAATACATGCAATCAACCCAAGCAAACGAAAACATAAAAAGAATACCTAAGATTAGAATAGAAGAAAACGAGAGTAATAATTGTCCTCTATCATTAGCAAATATAAAAACGAACCAATTTAAAGACGAAATGTGTCTATCACTTATAAATTGTTTTAGGAATGACCATGTACTACCGGATAACTTTAACTCGCTCAGAAGAAAAATAGACATATTTTATTACGATTTAGACGAAGAAATCCTTTGCAGGATCGTAGCAAACGAAACTAATAGAAATCAAACTTCAATAATCCCCGTGTTACCCCAAAATTTAGTAATACCTGCTTTCGAATTCTTTCATTTTGATATAGGCGGACATTTAGGAATAACGAACACTTCACAAATTAAAACAATTTTTTTGTTCTGTCACCCCTGACTAAACCTAAAGACTTTATAAATGGATTTGAATCATGCAACCAGAGAAAAAGCCCCCAAAGTTATCCCCAATCCCCAATGGGAAGAATCCCAATAGCAAGGTTTCATTTTGATATTATTTTTTTTACTTGTATGGAAACAGCGGAGGCTTACCTGTTTCCAACAGAGGATACATGTATGTGCTCAGTGTAATTGACCATTTTTCAGGATTCACTTTTGTAAGAGCATTAAAAAATCAAAGCGACAAGCAAGGCATTGGCGAAATTATTTTTACCAAAATATGATAAGATACCAAATACGGTATTAAGCGATAACGGAAGCAATTTTGTTTTCAAAGTAACTTAGGGTTTGATGCGCTTTCTTAACGTAAAGAAGTTAGCTTCATCCCAATATCACCCACAGGCAAATGGCAATATGGAAAATAGCCATAAAATATTCTCGAATGTCTTGAGCATGTACACAAGAGATAATAGGAGTGACTGGGACCAGTTCTTACCGTACTAAACCAATGTGATTAACAATGGATATTCAGAAATAACCCAGAAAATCCCTTTTATTTATTATTTGGCAGTGACTTTAAAATACTGTATGAAGGGATTATTGAATCCAGACAGTATTACAATAATACAGAAGATTACAAACAGGAGTTTATAAATAGAATGAGAAAGACTTAAAAGATGGCTAGGCAAGAATTAGAAAATCTAAAATGAACCAAGAGCAGAAAGGCTTACCCCATGTTAAGGGAGATATGGAATTTAAGATAGGAGACTGTGTGTACCTTAAAAATGAAGTAAAAGCCGAAGGCAAGAAACTATCCACTAAACATACCGGTCCGTTCAGAATAATTAAAAAATATGATAATGGCTTTACTTTTAAAATGACAAGCCCAATACTGGAAAAAATTATAAGGCTCATGTTAGCCGGCTGAAACGAGCCAAGTTTCCAGAAAGATGGGTGTCGCAACCCACGTCTACGGATTCATCAGACGCGGAAAATAAACCCCCTAAGTCGAGATTAGCGGAATTAAAACCTTTTAATTTCAAACAGGACCCTTTGGAAAACCATAGTGATGAAGAAAACTTCTATGAATTCTTAGCTATGAAACATTTATTTGTCCCCAAAAGAACATCCTGAATACCAGTTGGGATAAAAACGTCCAGGAGACCACAAGGCACGTCCTCGGAAAGTTCGGAAAAATTAGGTTATACAATATCCCCCAATTTTTCCCAGATAGAACTCAATTTTTCCCAGATAGAACTTCTACTCCTCACCCCCCAGAAAGATTCCCAGATGACATGGTATCACCATCAACCCCAAGAGACACCCCTGTAATTACTGGATGAATTAAATAGAGCCCTAGAACCCCCCGGTAACAAAATAAATAAAATTCAGCCCAAGGACCCAAACAAGAAAAACGTGAGAGAAGCTGTGGATATAATCAACTTTCCTATAAAAACGAGGTGAAGTACATTGCCCTGGAATCCAGAAACCCCGGAAGATGTCAATGCAGGACAATATCACGATATAACAGTGTCCAAAGTTAAGCCCAAAGAATGATCCTCCTGGAGAGAGACCATGGTGCAGGAAATGCCCCACTCCCTGAGGACATGGCCTTTAAACAATAGAGGCACCGCGCGACGAAGATTGATTCTTTCCAAAGTTCTGAAGTCTTTTAACTCTCCCGAGTCAAGAATTCAACTGGAGGAACAGGAAAACAAACCTTCCACCTCAAGAGGAGAAGAAATATATGTAGGACAGGCCGTTGCCACCCCGAAATGTCAGGGTACAACCCCTAAAAGTCCTAATGTAGAGTCATCAGAGACCAGCTCCACTGGATCAGACAATGAATCAGGCTCGGAGCAACCACAAGACACACGGTAACTGAAACCAACTTCAGCTGCAGCCCATGCGAAGGAGGCTAAATTAAAAGGTCAGAAACTTCTATTGAAGCAATCCAAAAAGTTTGATCTAATATCGATGGGAAAGCCTAAAAAGAATAAACCCCAAGAAAGCAAGGAGGAAGTTACCACGAAGTCTGAAAGAGTATGTAAGAAACCAGACAAATGGAAATACGTCTAGAGACTAAATAATTAAAAATTCATTAAATAATGCTTAATACAAATATGAATGGGATAAACATGCCAAAATATATAAAATAAAATTGTTTGGAAAATACATTGAAACTAATAATTAACCATTACAGATAACCTGAATATTGGTTTGATAGAAACCCCTGAAATTAGAAGCCCACGAGCAAGAATAGTTTTACCTCTCCCCTAAAAACCTGGTGCTATCCTTTTGCTGACGGAACGCTTATGGAATAATTATTCCTGAGGCACTCGAAGCTCATAGGTGCCGCTGCACAAATGAGGAAAGAGAGGCTGAAAATTGATAAAATGATAGAAGTTATACTTGAATCCCTTTGTAAGGTCAAGGCATCTAAAGAAAAAATAAACAAGAAAATAAATGAGATCCTTGTAGCTAAACAAATGAACAAGATGATCGAGACTTTATGGAAGAGTTTAAGAAAGTCAAAGAACAGGCCGTAAAAATCCAAAATGAAATGGAATCATTAAGCGACACTACGCTTATCAGCGGATACAATTACTTTGATAAGCTCCTAAAACTACAAGGCTTATATAATAAAATACTAGAAATCAGCAAAAAAGTGGAAGATCATCGAACCAATACTGTTGTAACTACAACAGCAGCGGTGCAAGAAGCACTAGTCTCCGAAAAAATCAAACTCCTAAACCTGTAGCATGAATACGACCACCTAAAGGGACAGAGCGAAATAATTAAACTCAGACAGGAAAACTTAGAAAGACAAATGGAAGAAAACAAAACGAAAAACAACAAAGAATTACAAAAGAAGAGGGAATTTTGTTCATGCTCGGAGAAAGTGGTAGAAACTTTATTTACAGTTGTAGTCAATTAACCATTCAACCCACAATTGAAAAGTATTCTCGGAACAAACATAATGAAAGATCTCCAGAAATGGTACAACCACCAAATTGTTTATAACAAATGGTATAAACGAAATAATATTTTTAGGCATATCTTTCTCGCCCTAAATGCTATGACGTTACGATAATTTTAAATCCCTTTTGGTACTTAAGATCTATCATCAAGCTTCCTAAACAACAATTTCAACTAAAAACTTGGTGGAAATTCGTTCACCAAAAACATTACTAGTTAAATTATTTATTTTGCTTTCTTATAATGACAAAGGTAGACTTTTAATCTGACCACAAGACATCCGGTAATAAGAAGCTTAAATAATCAAAAATTATCTTTTCTGAGTAAAGTAAGAACATAATGAAAACGGAAGATGGGAACTAAAAATATTCTTTTGAGATTTAAAATAAACTCAGCTGTTTGGAAAACCCCTACAAACTGCTAATAAAAAATCAAGAAAATGATCTTTTCGTGATTGTTCTTTCTAAAATAATATCATTTTCCCCCTCTCTTAACGTCATAAAATTCATGCAGTTTAATGGGCCCTGTGTATAATTCTAGTTCATGCAGACTACTTTACATCAATAGTTTCACTATGCGTGCCGAACACTCACAAAAACCAAAGACAAATCAATCAATTTATAAGCGTGTTTCTTCCTCAAAATCAGAATGCCTTCCCCCTTTGAATGGCAACATTAGCAGTGCAGTTTGTTTGACCCTGTACACTGTATTATATCCTAGAAATACTTTTGTCTTGGCTTCCATTTTTATTGAAAGACAGCATAGTAACTTCAAAAAAAGATAAAGTAAAAACTAGCGCTGCTAGAAACTATAAGCAAATGCTGATACAGCGAAAACATGTACCTAAGGGGCAAAATATATAGTAGTTCTCCATATAACCAGTAAACCTGGACCGAGTCTCCTCTTTCCAAATGAGTCAGAAAGTTACACTAAAATTAGTTAGACAATTACGTGAAAACAACCTTATAAGGGACTAACTTCCGTCATTGTAAACCTAAACCAAATAAATATGAGGGCAAAAGCCCCCAATATTTTAACGCGGTGCAACAGCAATTAAGGCTAAGTAACAAAAGAAGAAACCATTATATAATTAGTACAGTTAGAAAGATATGCAAGCTGAAGTGCCAAATGTTCTTATTCACAAACAAATTAACACAAAATTTTTGTTTGAGATCAGCGACTTAAATAAACGGAAAGTTGCGGTATTTAAGCCACAAGTTTTGGCCCATTAATTCCAAATAAAAAAAAATAAAAATCAAACGCGAGATAATTATTAATCTGTAAAAATAAAAACCCGTAGAGTCGGTCGAAACCTAGAAAACCAAAAAATTATCACATAAGTCAAAATCTAGAAATTATTAAGCTAAAAGCATCCTAGGTCAATAAAAGATAAACAAATAAATTTCTTATTCTGAAGTACATGCTAAAAGCCCGATAGTAGGTACGCCAATTAAAATAAGTTGCAAGCCTCTTACCGACAGAGCTGCCCAATCGCGAGAATATTATCAATAATATCACCAGGAACAAGAAGATGATTTTACTCTTGATTTACGAAATTACCAAAATAAGAATTCTAGGATATATACCCCTTCTTATTTCGCAATTAGAGAACTAAACTGTAGCTTTGAAGATAGATTTTAAACAGCCGCGAACAAATAATGAAAAATAGTGCGAACAAAAAATAGCGATTTTTTTTACTTGGGTTAATTTCTCGACAATTTAAAGTATGTCTCGCTTACAGCAAGGCGAGATCGAGAAACGGGTATCAAGACAAGATCAAATCACAACCACAAGGCTCCGTTTCTGATTGGGTAAGGCGCAAAGAGGCAAATTTCTCTGCGCGGAGCACAAAGCGAAAGATAATTACTTCCTAGCGAGTTAAAAAAAAGACATTTTAAGTAACTCAGCCGAAATTAACACTTAAACAACAATCAACTGTAGGGAGTCAGGTATTACTCCGAGACGAACACTGTGCTGCCTTCTATAATCGAGTCTAACGGTACCTAACCGCATAGACAATGTTATTGATCCACTAACGGGGTCAATGACACCTTTTTCAAGGTCAATCAGGGGGGGGGGGGCTGTTTCTAAGTGTATTGACTCCGGGACGAAGTTTGCACATCCGCACTGAATTCTAACGGGGCAATGTATTGATCCACGAAGGGGGGGAGTAGATTTCTGGGAAATTGATTGCATAATCGAAGGGGACTGGATTTCTGGGAAACTGATTGCATAATCGAAGGGGACTAGATTTCTGAGAACTTGATTTACATAAACGAAGGGGAGAGAATTTCTGAGAAATTGATTTGCATAATCGAGGGGAACTAGATTTCCAGGAAATTGATCACATAATTGCTGGATTATTAATCTTGCCTAACGGAACAGGGTCAATGACACCTCTTTCAAGGTCAACTTGTTTGTTGTTTCCACGTTTATTGATCCGCTAACGGGAACAAGATCACGTGTCTCTTTCTAAGCCAATCAGGGAGTTACGTAAGGTTTCCCTTTACATCACTATTCGCCCTTGAGATTTTGTATATAATGGACCTGAGTTGAGGTTAAATTATCACATAGTCTCAAGCCACCATGGATAGCGCATTGCATACTGTTGACTTGGAAGCTTTGACTACATCGATTTATAATGTGAGTTCTGTTTAGTAAATTTTCTTAGTTTTTTTCCAAATAAAATTATTTTACATAGTCCCCCTCCGGTATATTCAAATTCAGGGTATACCACCCCCCCCCCCCTCAACCCAATACAAACTCCACTATGCGATGTTTATATTCGATAGAAAGCGTAAAATCCGCTCTTTTTTACCATGTAAACCCCTCCTCCCACCATTCATCACCATTTAATTCTTTCACTTGAAGTAGCTTCTCAAATTGCCTTTTCACATGCATTTAAAAACAACAGAATCGGTACACTCGCGATATAGACAAAAACTGTATGTGATTATATCTTGAGAGGGGAGATTTTAGTAAACAACCTTCGCACGTAAATTATCTAAATTATGAAAAACAACGGGTGGTCACAAAACATAGAAAGGAATAAGATTCCCGGCTCGTATAATTATAGACGATCTGAGAAAGGGAACTGAATTGAGAGTTATTTTTAGGACATTGAAATTATGTAAATTTCAGATTGAAAGAGTCCTTTATAGTGTATATTATTCCTTTTTCTATAGATTTCTTTCGATAAAGTGTCTTTTATATTCTCAGGGGGAGGGGTGAAAACTATGCTTTTTAACTATGATAGTATTAGGCTAAAAAGCAAAATCTTTAATTTAGGGGGGAGGGTTGGTAAAATTAGATCTATGTCTCTTGCACTCTAAACAAAATACATCCTTTATTAACAGAACGGAAAAAGATTGCTTTTGCAGACAATTATACATAATGAGAGGAGTGTTCTATTTTCAAATGACTTTGATGAAAGCAAATGATGTTTTAGTCAAATCTTCAAAGTTTTACCTTCCCGGAAAGGAAGGGATGGGGCAATTTAAATGCTCTTATTTTCGAAATCATGGATTTTATCTACTCTTTAGGTGATTAATAGTTTAAGAGGCTTTCATACAAATCTTTCCTACAAGACGAAGTGTATTTAATTTTTTCTCTAAACTGTAAAAATAGGAGCTACTGATTGTCAAGGTTTATTTCTCACAAGTTGTGTAATAAAAAAGTTTGATTTCTAAGCCTAGCTTTTTCCTCGCGAATTTTACTTTTTGCTTTGCTAAAAGGGGGGGGGGTGGGTACTAATATATTTTCTTCCGTAACAGGGGGTCATTATTCTATACTAAATTTTTCTTCTTTTTAAGGACAGTTTTGAGAAATGCGCGCCTCCTCCTGAAAAGAGAGCTAAGGGTAATGGCGATACTCCAATGCAACAACTAGAGATAGCTGGCCCATCGAGAGCAACTCACATCCATTCCGGACTAGCGCTGCTTGCCCAAGTTTCATCTGCGCAGGCACCAATACAGCCTTGCCGAAAATTAAAAAGAGAGTGGATAGCTGCTTTCAATGCCACAGCCCCACCTACGCAAGATCATGAAAATCCTGCCTGTCACCCCTTTATCATACTCTGTGGAGGGTCACAGGACCTGCCCGGCCTACACAAGATCATGAGGTTTCCCTCCAGCACGCACTACCAGGACCATCTGGCACTCAAGTCCAGCCAGAATTTGGAAATGTAAGCATTTTTATCTCTAGTTTATACCTGGTTATAGAAATATCTATCTATCTCTTCCAAATTTTTTAGGCCTTTCTTTTCGCCATTTTTCAACACTGTAAAAGTGTGTCAGAGATATTAAAAGATATTTTTCGCTAAAGATTTTTCTCCCAACTCAATTTGAAGGACATAGATTATACCTTTATCATTTACACATGTGGATTTTAATTTGTGTAATATTGGCGACAACTTTCAATTACAACCTGCCAAGATTTTGGGACATTCAATAAGAGATGCGAGACATAACGGTTCCCATTTTATTGCATGTTCCAGAAAATCTTAAAAATAATAGACTTGTATTAACGAATGTAATTCTAAGGTCAAAGGAGGTTGGTATTTACACATTGAAAATAAGCTATTTTCGGGAGATGATCTGAATGAGTTAGGCTATCCATTTCAAACCATGTTTTTTTTCCAAAGTAAATAAGGAGTATTAAAATGAAATTTTTTGGGGGAGTTGTTTGAACAAAATCAAAAACCCACTATGTCATGATTTAGATTGTAAATATCTTATATTAAGTTGGAACTTTCAGAATATATGGAGTAAACCAAATGCAACTACTAAGCGTGTTTTTTAATAATAATCCAGTTTTAAAAATAGGGTGATTTAGACACTTTGAAAATAAGCTTTTTTCTTTTATAGATTACATTGGTTCCATATTCCTTGTCGCCGTCCTCATCGATTGAAGAGAGAAGTCCTGAACTCATCAAAGAGGCAATGGAGTTCATTCACGACAATTCACCTATCAGTGAATGGTATGATAATAACTCTCTAGAAATACCGTCAAATATTGATGATTTTTTAAGTAATTATTTTAATGTAGAACATAGCACAGTTGAGCAGGGGGACTTGCCAGTGCTAAGTCCAAATACTATGCAAGTTTTAGAGGATTTTACACGGGAATTGGTGGGGAACCCTCCCCCCACTGATTACATGAACATAGTTCAATCGAATGAAATGACTTCCCATAGCCCTATTGTTAAACAATGTGGGAGAGGGGTGGTGATAATATACAAGAGGGTAACAATGCACAATTTATGGCATTTCCGGACTTCCAGCGTTCAAATTCGATATTATATACAATAGTCGTCTACACTGCGACTTTTGGGGATCCCTTTAATTCACTTATTGGGGGGATTTTATATTTGACCCTATAGATATTGTCCATGTATATGTA
>JAQQPU010002306.1:44266-69373 GCA_029168905.1 Artemia sp. Kazakhstan ARC1039 | reverse complement strand
ACAAACTTTAGCGTAAAGAGCGAGGCGTTGAGGAGGGCACAGCCCCTTTCATATACGGAATAATTTCTGTTCGTTTTAAGATTTAATGTCGCTCCTTACTTTCAGTTTAAAAAACTTTTTTTTTATTTAAAGGCTGCGAAAGCGGGGGGTTTGGGAGGCGGCAGCCCCCGCAACTGCATCTCCTAATCCCTGTACGTTTTAAGGTTCGAACTTTTGACTCAGCCTCTTTAACTCTTTAGAAAACATAGTTTTTTCAAATAATTTCTGCATATTTTTGTACAGTTTATTACTTATTATTGCTTGACTAACTGTTAGCTGATCGTGTCAGGAGTTAAAGTTGGCGGGCTGCCACCCCCCAAACCCCCTGCTCTTTAAGATTAAGGAGGCACACTTGTGCCTCTTTAAAGAGTTCTTCTGGAGACGCCTGTTGAGCCGAAGGATTTAATAGATTGGATTTAAAATAGAAACTGAGTTTCTTTTTTAAACTTTAAATTCAATATGTAAAAAAATTTCTCTGACGGAGAAAAGAACCCGGGTCTTCCGCCTGACAGTCAGGAGTAGTGACCACTGTACCAAAGAAACGTTACATTATTTTTATTCTGTGCGATGTATTTTTGACGCAAGGAAATCCCCACAAAACTTGATATTTGGTTTTTGGAAAACAGGGAAAGAGTGATCAGATTGAGCCGAAATTTCGAGGATAAGCTTCCAGGCCCCAGGAAAGCTTATCCTCTAAATTTCAGCCCGATCGGACAACGTTAAAGGGGGGCTGTGGTGGGAAAATTTAACGTGGGCTCTTATAGGAAAACGAGGTTTTTCGTAAATGTAAATTCGGGGGATAATTTTTTCGGTCTGAAAATATCAAAAGGCCCTAACAGGTCAAATTCCGCTTCGAATGAGTCCTCATTCACCCGGATTTGTTGCCAACTGTGGCCTGTAGGCGTGGCTAATAAAAAAAAGAGAAATGAACTTTAAGTGGCTATATTTGGTTTTTGGAAAACAGGGAAGGAGTGATCGGATTGATCTGAAATTTCGAGGATAAGCTCCTGGGCCCTAGGAAAGCTTAACCTATAAATTTTAACCTATATTTTTTAACGTTGCCCAATCGGACAACGTTAAAGGGGGGCTGTGGTCGGAGGGTCAAAACTTCCGGCCCACTTTTACCCATGAAGATAAAGTCGGAGGGGGGGTAAAATTTTGCACGTTTCTTAGTTGGAGCTTGGGCTACAAAATGCAATCACCGCTGTCTCTCTCCGACCGCTAGGACCGGAAATCGCTTTACATTGTGGTGGGTCGCCTCTTTATAGAGGCACAAATGTGCCTCCTTGACGAAGTTTCGGAGGAGTGCTACAAAGACCACTCTTTCTGGTAGGTGTCTTGATGACAAGAACGTAGGGACCCCCCTATTGTTAAGCCATGCTCAAAAGAAAAGTACTCACCACATTCAGCGACTGGTTTCTGTATTTTCAGACTTGCTCCCTTCTTCTCATGCTTTTTCGATTTCATGTGCAGCTCAATATCATGTTTGTGAGCCCTAAGCTCTGTACCATTGCAGATTTTACACGATGCTTTTGTGTCATCACCTTGAACACGCTGAAGCCAGCCTTGGAATTTTGTATCTTTCTCCCACACAGACTGATATAGTCTTTTATAGCTCTTTTTCACAACTTTTATCATACTGGCTCTTGGTGTAACATTTCTTCCTTCTTCAGGTTCCTTGCTGCTTCCTTCATTTTGGCTTCTGGACACCATTTCTCCTGTTTCACTTTCAACACAATTTTGATTGTTTGTTTCAGTCTTTTTGTTAGGGTTCTGCATATTACTAGTAATTTTGGACGGGGCAGGCTTAACTACGTTAGTAGACCCTGAGGTAGCAATCTGGTTGGCTGAGGTAACAATCTGCTTGGCAGTAGATGCTTGAGGTATACGAAGTTTAGAAAGGGAGGTTTGAACCACCCTTTCTGGGACTAGGACAGGCTTAAGTACTTTAGTAGAGACTGAGGTAACAATCTGCTTGGCAGTAGATGCTTGAGGTACACCAAGTTTAAAAAGAGAGGTTTTAACTACCCTTTCTGGGACTAGTTTTGGTGTCGGACTGCCAGCATCTGAGTGACTGTTCACCACTTCGGAGGTAGAGCCCGCTACGTCTGGATCCACCAGTTCTTGGACTAATTTTGATTCTTTTAACAGCTCTGCCACTGTCTTAGACTTTGGTAGAACAGCTCGTTTTTGCCTGTAGTGGCTGGTGGCACTGCTATCACTGTCCATGCTGTCAGTCTCAGAGTCACTGTCATCTGACTCATCAGGTGCCACTGAATCTTGGGCTGATGAATCATTACACAAATTTGCCACTATTTTAACTTTTGATGGAACAACTCGTCTGTATTTGGTGATGGCACTGCTATCTCTCGTCCCTATACTAATTTCAGGTGCTGATTTGTCTATTAAAGCTCGTTTTGGCTCGGATCCACCACCATCAGCACCATCTGTTCCAGCACTGTCCAGTTCAGTTGAGTTGGAAGGCCTAGTAACAGTGAAAAAATATGAAATTTTTTTCTGCCCGTTTCCATCATATCCAGTTGAACGTTTCATTTTTATTTTCGCTAGGGGTGAATGACATTCAATCTGAAAAGAGTATAGAAAAATAAACTGAATCTGTTAGTTCATCTTGGAGTAAAAATTGACAATAAGGTCCAAGCTAAGCTTGTAACAATATTTGAATAATATATCCCGCCTATTATGACGACTTCTAATTACTAAAAGATGATTTTTTAAACATCTTGCAACACAGCTGGGTTATAGATTTACATTGCAATACTGACTTAAAGAAGTTTAATTTTTGATTTCAGAAGTTTAATTTCAGAAAAAACTCAGCCCTGGGTCAAATTTCACATTCAGGTCATCTTGCATGGAGGCTCTTGACTCGCGAAATGTCATAACTTACATACCTTTCTCCAGGGGTTTTGTGGGGTCAAGTTACACTTGTAGTTGTGTTATTCCGACTGATTAAATCTTTTAAAAATTAATATTTTCCTGGTTAATTTTTATTATAAGCCCACCCAGCATGAGCAGTCTGGAGGAGAGTATGGAGGAGTTGAATTCGAATTTAATTGGAGATCAATCACCCCAGGGTTAAACTAGAATTCCTCCCCTCAAAATAGGAACAAATTGAATCCCAAACTGCAATCCATGATTTCAAACAGCTCTTAAAAAGGGAATTTAATGGATATGCCCCAGTATATGTTGATCGATCTTTAAGTGAAGAGGGATGCGGAAGTGGATGCTTTTTAAAAGAGCTCAGCCTATGCATAGTGAAAAAACACAAGGCAGGGACCAGCACATTAACAGCTGAAGTAGCTGCAATCAATTTGAGCTTAGAGACCCTAATTAAACTGAAACAGAGCAATAAACATATAGTAGTATTCTCTGACTCCAAATCTGCTCTCTATATCCTATGAAACACTACTTTTGAAACACTGGGCATAGGCCTACATCAAACCAAAGAAAACCTAACCAGCCTTGGAAGATTAGGCATTGTTACTAAATTTCAATATATACCTAGTCATCTAGGTAAAGAAGGAAATGAAAAAGCAGACAAGATAGCAAAGCAAGTAGCAAAAAGCCAAATGGAACCAGTGAAATCTCTAACTATAAGGGATACGACTAGATTATGACTAAAAACATTGCTTGAATTAAAACCACCAAATTTATCCCCCTTTCCAACCAGTATACAATCAGTCTGGTTCAACTGCCTGTGTTCAAATATAGCTAACTTCAACCACCACTCTCCTTCATACAAAATAAAGCAGCCAAATGGAGAAGTTGCCAATAGCCCATTTTGCAGGTACTGTAAAAACACAGAAGAAACCCCTGAGCATATGCTATTGAATTGTAAAATACTGGAAAGAAAACTGTCAATAGATCTAAATCTACAACACCATATATAGTAGGTCAAAATATGCTGACTATATTGAATTAGATAAACCCTACTATGATGTTACCTCACATTATTAGCTAATAGCTGATTTACATCTTTCCATATTCATCCACATTTTGAATATTAATAAGCAGTGTTTACAACAAGGCAGTTTACTATAACAGTAACATATTTTTTACAACAAGAGAAACTATGTAGTAAGGGATTATCTCATTCAGTAAAAATTGAATTCTCCCAAGAAGAAGTGTATGAACTTATCATGAGAAAAGAAGAACAAATTAAAGATTTGGATCTATTGTCAACCCAGCCCAGAAAGAAGAGGGGTCAATGATCTGATTTTCAGGACACTTGCCTTGATTGTCTACAGTTGATTGATTAAATTTAATATAACAATGAACCTTGTTTATTTCAAAATCTGAAAGGTTTTTTTCTAAATAACAAAACTATAGGATGACTTCCATAGTTGCTGTCTGTTAAAGGTAATGTCTCATGTTTAATTATCAATGTTGTGGTCAAGATTTGTAGACTATTGGCCAAGATTGATAATTCTGAAAATTAGTAGTGGTCAAGATTAAAGTCTCAGCTGCATGGTAAAGGACATACTGCATTCTAATCAGAGATACAGCTCAGATTAGGCACTGGCTAATCACTAGGAGTCTTACCCTATAGGCCTAGGCTACAGCAACAGTAACAAAGAAATCAGACATCAAAGCAAGGGTAACTCATCTACTTATCCTGCTCCTGTATTTATATATCTCTTTCTGATATTTTCATTAGTATTATATGGTACTTTATTACATATTAGCTATTAGCCTATATTATATATAACTAATTTCTCTAGTATTTAACTATAGGCTTATACATTGGGAAAAATGAATAAAAGTGAGTCTGAAACAAGATTGATTGCTTCAGGTTTGCTTATGTCACAAGCTGATGCTCATCACTGCTAAAAATGGGGGTGCAAACCAGTCATGTACACCAGCTATTTTTCTGTGGCATGTACCCAATTTGCTGGTAGCTAATGCATTGAGGTACACACCTCAATGCATTGGGTACCCCCCCCCCCCCATACCAGTTAGGGATTAATTGTTTTATGTACAACCATCAACATATAATGTACTCCTTCACCACTGTAGTAGTATACCACAAGATCTGTACCTCAGAATTTGATACCTACATCTAACCAAGTGTACTACTCCATATAGAGCATAGCAGGACATACTCCATATATAGCATAGTAGGACCTATGCCATGTTTAATGTAGTACTGATTGTGGAGTGTAGCACTCAAATTCTTAGGTACAGATCCTGTGGTGTACTACTGCAGGGGTGAAGTAGTACATTATGTTGATGGTAGTACATAAAACAATTAATATCCCCAACTGCCCCATAACATTTTTCACTTTTGCATGTATTCTGAGAAAACCAATGGCCAATTTGCTTCTTCCTTTGAGCATATTTAAACTGAAGTGATGCAAAGAAAACCTCAAATATAAATAGGCTAAATGTATTTTCTCAGAATAGACCTAGACAAAAAGTGAAAACGGGTATGGGGGTATCCAATATATTGAGGGCAGTACCCAATGCATTGGGGTGTGGACCCAGTCGGCTAGGCTGTGTACCCAATCTGTTTGTACAGAGATACAAACCACAGAAAATAGCTAGAGTGTACATGACGACAGCATGACGACTCCTGGACAACTCACATGAACTAAACAGTTAAACAGGATCTGTAGATGTTACAGACATGTCTGTTATGAGTTTGATTCCTGGCGTTATTCTATACTGATAAGTAACAGCTAATATACTGTACCTTCAGCTGTAGTTCAACCCCATGACTTAATGGCTAATGCTTTTTATGCTGTTGTTACGAAGCCACGTGTCTCTTAGGATTTGAAAACTTCACCGCAGTGCCGCGTTTAGATTCGCATTTTGACCATAGAGTTAAAACGTGATTTTGACCTTTCGTGAGCATTCGTTCGTTCGTCCGTTCGAAAATCGGATGAATTGCCAAAAAATATAAATTCTTCCCGAAAAAGTAAATCACGCCAAGAAATAAGCCAGTTCAAAATAAAAATAGCCAAGTTTTAAGCCACAAGCCAGTTCCAAAAATTTTTACGCCAGTCGCCAACAAAATTAGCCAGTTTGGCGTAAAATAAGCCAATCTGGCCACACTGCTTGACATTATTTTAACTTTTAAATATTTCGCCTTGAAATTCCCATGAAACCGATCTGTTTACAAGGGAAAAAGTTGAAAAAAATCCAACCCAAAGACATGACAGGAAAACGGTCAATCCTGTAAGGAATTCCTTTGAGGATTGATGGGAATCCCATCCGTGTGAACTAACTATAAGAGCGAAAGAAGGAAAGGCTCCTTGATTTTTACGGTAACTCCCACGGAAGGCAGTTTTTTTTCGGATAAAGCTAGAGGCAATTTTTTTTTTTTTTTTTTTTTTTTTTTTTTTTTTTTTTTTTTTTTTATACAAGTCTGCTTTGGGGCCCATGTCAATTACGTGCCCACCCTAAGGTTTGGCTGAAATGGCGCCTCTGAGTAGAAGTAGTATTAGCAGTAGGTAGGCCTTATTGTGCCTTATTGTTAGTTCAACATACATGAAAGTTCTAATATAATGCTCAAAGTGGTTGACAAGGAATTGCTAATACTCCCCTTTGCAAAAGCATTTTAATGTGAGAAAATTGATCATTGCAAAAATTGTTTGGGATTTCTCTGCAACCTGATTATACACACACACACACAAAATCCTGGGAAATCAAATATAGGAATCCCTAGGATGCCCCTGACAAATTCAGACAATACAAAAGAGATTAAATGGATTTATCTGAAGCCTGAAGAAAAAAGCAGTATTTAGTTTTATGAATTGATGCTTAGGTATGCTAGTTGGGAGCTGTGGGTTCTGGGCACTGGGTGCTAAAGTATTAATGGATTTGGTTTCTTTGGGCACTGGGCTTTAAGGTATCATTGGTCCTTAAAGGGGCCCCAAATGTATTTCATTTTTGTAACTACACAAAGAAGTTATCAACAGTAGTTAAGTTTTTGAAAAGTTGTTAAAAACATATCACTAGTTTGTAAATAAGTTGTTCAAGAGTAATATATTCCAAAAACACTTATTTATAACAATTCAAACCTCATTTATTGGGCAACACAAATATAAAGCCTTTTCCTAATGTTTCAAGTTTTCAAATGCTGTCAAAAAAACTACTACTACTACTAACAACTCACCACAGCACCAAGCCACCTGAGGCCAACACAGCTATGCCACTCCTCCTCCACCCCAATCTATTCAAAGCCTCCTTTTTTACACCTGCCCACAAAGTTTCCATTTCCTTTAAATCTTTCTTTATGATGTCCTCCTACCCCAAACCAGGATGACCTGCTTTCCGTTTAGCCCTAGACAGTTGGCTGAAAAGAACAATCTTTGGCAATCTGTCATCCTTCATCTGTACAATGTGCCCTAGCCACCTCAACCTTTCTTTCATTATAGCCCTAGAGAGTGGTATTGAACCACATTTTTCATATAGCCTAGTATTTGAAATACCGTCAGCCAGCCGGGAACCCTGAAAAATCCTTAAGCAATTTCTCTGGAAAACATCTAGGAAATCTTTGTCTGCTTTTTGGAGTGTCCACGCTTCAGAGCCATATTTGACCACTGTCATCACTGTAGCTTCTAATATTCCAATCTTGGTTTGCAGACTTATCTTCCTATTCTTCCAAACTTTTTTTCACTGTAAAAAAACACCCTGAGCCTTGGCTATTCTACTTTTAACTTCTTCACTGCTCCCATGATCTTTACTAATAATGCTACCAAGGTAAGTGAAGCTGCCCACCTGATCAATCCTTTCATTACCCAATGTCACCTTTTCATCTTCACTTATTCCTAGCCTTAGTGACTTAGTCTTCCTAACATTAATTTTCAAACCAATTCTAGCATCCTGAACTTGCAAAACCTCTAAAACTTCATTCATTTTGCCCACACTTTCATCTAGGATGCTTAAATTATCAGCATAACCCAAGTCCAGTAGACTTTTACCTCCCCATTTGATTTTGTGGTCTCCCATTGCCTTTCCTGTGCTCCTTAAGACAAAGTCCATCAAAATAATCCATACAAAGGGGGATAGAACACAACCCTGCTTAACTCCTGATTTAATATAAAACCAGCTGCTAACCTCATTTACTACCTTAACTGCAGCAGTGTTATTCTTGTACATAGCACTAATCACTTTAATGTATTTGTCTGGTATACCATACAAGGGTAAAACCTTTACTAAATTTTTCTATCAACAGAATCAAACGCTTGCTCATAATCTATAAAACTGAGGACCAAAGGTGTTTGAAAACTCAGGCACTTCTCAATTATTAGCATAAGAGTGAAAATTTGGTTGACACATCCTCTACCTTTTCTAAAACTGCACTGTTCTTCTCTTAAAACTGTCTACAGCATCTCTCAGTCTAAAAATTATCATATTACTAAGTAATTTAATACCTACAGAGACCAGACTAATGCCTCAATAATTACCACACTCACTTTTATCACCTTTCTTATAAAGTGGCTTAATTAAGGTTTTCCTAAAATTGTTAGGTACTTCCCCTTTTTCAAAAATCATATTCATAATCTTCAGTAACTTATTTCTAACCTCAGAGCCACCATATTTAAGAAACTCATTTACCACCCTATCAGCACCTGGAGCCTTATTATTTTTTAATCCTTTTAGTATGGTACTGTTGCTAATTCCTCCTCACAAAACAAATCTTCCTTCACATTCAAAGTATCACAAACTTTTTCATTTTCCTCTATATCTTTTCCTGCAACTCTATCTTGGTTAAGTAAATTCTCAAAATGTTTGGCCCATCTTTCTTTAGTTTTTTCCTTATTGCTAATTGCGGCCCCATTCCTATCTTTAACCAGGCCAAGTCTGGATTGACTACTCCCTCTCAATTTGTTAACATGCCAGTACAATATTTTACTATTATGCCATCTAGCTGCATCTTCCAGATCCTCAGCAATTTTATCCATGACCTCCACTTCACACCCCTTTAGTTCATATACAAGTCTTCTCCTTTCTATTAAACATAAAGCTTTTCACTAATATTCTTAGCTGCAGTTCTAGCTTTCTTCCCTAATATACCTTCAGCAACTTCATTGATTATTTTTCAAAAATTCTTCCAACCATCTTCCACATTATCAAATTTTAAACTCTTAAGTTTAGTATTCAACTGTTCCTGGAAAGTTTCTCTCAAATTCTCATCCTGGAGTCTACCAACATCATAACTTCCCGGGAGGTAGTTACCCTTCTGATATTTCAGATTTAAATTTACCCTTGACACTACTAGATGGTGATCTTTACTTCTAACATCAATAACAGCACTCCTATATACCCTAGTATCTTGTATTGATACTAGAATTATTATTAAAAAAGAAGTTTCAAAGAAAAGTATTGCCATACAAGCATAGGAACAAAGAGAAATCACTATGAATGACATAGCAAAACAACAAGCACTTAAAACAGATCATCACATCAAATGTAAAGAAAACCAATGTTTCTATTAATAAATAGATGAATAATAAAATCCAGAAATTAATCTGAATAATTAAGTTAAATATAAAAGAAGCAGAGTACACCACAAATAAAAAGGGACTGCTGCCTCTCTTTTACTTATACAAATTCGTTGATTACAAGTCTGCTTTTGGGTCTTTAGAGACTGAGATCCTTTAGTGATTACTGCTTTCTGTCAATAATGTGTATTGCACATTTTCTCATTGCTAGTCCCAAGCACTAGCTTTTTCTACCCTGAAATTAACACCAGCATGCTGCAAACTCAGTAGTTGACACCAGAAAGAAGAAAAAACTGGAGCCAGTACTTTAGAAAAGCAACTGATTTAAGATCTATAGTTTTTACTTGTGCTTTCAATAAAATTCTCCAGGGATAGGACTGTGAAAGACAGCACCATTCTGTTTTCAATTTTTTGTTTCTCAAAGACTGAGATCTGTTTTGAAATAGATGATCCTGATCCAAAATGGCAAACTTTCATTTGTGCTTCATCAAAATATATCTTAGACAACATTTCTTTTAATGCTATAACATTGACAACAAAATCAAAACAAAATGCATTTGCAATGGTTTCTCTTTTTTTTTAATTGAATAAATACAAAACATAGTTAAGACTTTAGGATGAATATTGGCATATATATTAAACTGTCAATTTGCATTCCTTTTTTATTCAGTAATCTTGGTTATTATGGAGATTTTTTTTTACTATTAGAAATAGAAACACATAAAATAGAACCGAATTTCAAGAAGTGATAGAGCAAAAACAAGCGTAATCATCAAAATACCTTTTCAAAAAGTGTTCAATACATTCAGATTTGAGAAATGTAAGAAACAACACATATTTTAAATAAAAGTAAAGAGCAACAGTAAAGCCTGAGACAAACAAAACCAGAAAAGTTAGGACTCGAGTGGCTTCCCTCTCCTATTTACAGTATCTTCTGTAACTACTTTTTCACAATACTTTTAAGAACTCATAGTATTTATTGCTGCAAAGAGTAGTATTTTCAATCCAGATTATTTTAAACAGAATATGTAAATAAAACCAGAATAATTACCAACTGGCTTTAAATACTAATATGTCAGAATGAATAGCTTTTGGTTTTTGTGAAATGATTTGATGAAATAAAAGTTTTCTTAAAATTAGGGTTGGGGGGGGGGGCAAAGTTGGCAGCCCCTGTCATATTTAGTTTTTTCTCTTCTTTTGAAGTTTTAATGTTTCTATTTACTTCTGTTTGAAACAATTTATTCTTCAATTTAGTTTTTTTTTATTATTTCTGTTTGTTACTAACTAGATATTTAGCTTTTTGTATACACAAAGAAGCACCCATTAGTATACTAGAGATTCACTTTTATGCTTTTAAATTTTAACACTGATAGTGGCATTTGCATTTCTTTATTTTGTGTTTCAGTTTATAAAGATCAAAAAGCACAGCTTAAACACAAAGGTTAAAACTTAACCTTACTTAAATTCCTTAATTAACTTGCCCTCACTTACTTGGGGAAAAAAAAAATGATTTTCCTTAAATGAATTGCTTCATGCTTTTATATTCTGCTTTGTTAAAGGAGCCTGCTTGGCTGCTTAGCTATTGCTATTTATGCTGAAATTAATATGAACTTTGACAGATTAGCCTTTTCTTTTGCAGAGTATTATAATAAAAAGTTGAGCTTCTTAAAAAAAAAGATGAGGAGGTTGATGGTTTTCTCATTTTTTTTCCATATTTAAGATGATTTTGTTTCCATTAACGTTTTACATTACTATTTTCTTTTATAACAAAATAAACTGATTGACGGTTGTTTGGTTACTATTGATGAGAACCTCCCCAATGTATTTCTTCAAGTGAAGAGTATTTAAGTAATGAATTTTCCTGCTTCCTCATATTAAACTGAAGAGCCTCACACAGAAATTTGGAAATTCAGAGTCTAATAAATGCACTTTTTTAGAAATCAGTTACCAGCCGTGATAAGGAAAACCCTTCAAGACTTAACATAAACACTTTTCTGGGTAAAGGAGCTCTTACTATTTAGTCAAAAGTTGATTAACTCTCAAACACATCGCTTAGGCTGTAATTTTGTGTTACGGTACCTATTGTAAGAATCTATTTGCCTTTAATTATTATTATTTTTTTTCACCTGGCTACTTTGTATGGAAGAATTGGTCTTAGAACCTTTGGAGGGCTCATTCAACTGAAGACTGAAAGTTTTAATAACCTTTTAAGGGTCAACAGCAATTGGAGGTTAATCAACCTCTTCCCCTGTGTAGCCTTTTTTACTAGGTGCCCTTCCATAAGCCATCGGGACCTCTAACTAAAATTCTGAATTATACTTCTTCAGAAAAGTCAAGAATGCAGTAAATTTATATCAGGGAATGAAATAACCCTAACAGCCGTGGAGAAAGAGCTGTAGACTATGTAAGTTTCCAATTATTTACAGATAGATTTTATAGTAGAAAAAGGAGAGCATGTTTGATATTGGATGTTTGATTGGCTTGAAAATATCCAGAATTGTTCTCTGGACCAAGAAAATAATATATTCTGTTGGAGGAGGGGGATGGTGTTAGGGTGCTTAGAAATGGGCTAAGAACTATTTGTCCCTTATGAGTTTGAAAGTTACAACTGTGGTTCCTTGAGCCAAGAGAAATCTAATGTACAAAAGAAATTACTTGGGGGCATAGCCTCCCTATCTATCTAACCCAAAACAGGGCAAAATTTATTTTCTGTTTGCTCTAAACTTATATCATTAATTCCTTGAGCTAAGGGTACGGTACTCATATGGAGAGGGCAAAATAGAAAAAATTGTGATTCCCCTGAAAATGGGGGACAAAGTGTCAATATTTTTTCTGAATAACTGTAAGCTTAAAACCATAAGTCTCTGGGCTAGGAGGATCTTAATGCACAGAAAGAAATTTAGGTTGGGGCATGGACCCAATAGAATGAAGCCCCAGAAAGGTCCATTTTTTTTAGATTGACTTTAAACCTGCATCCTGAAGTTCATTAGCAAAGAGGACCCAATACACAAGAAAATTGAAAGAAAATCTGTTTGCCCGAAAAGTGTTTGAAAGTCCTTTTTTTCTGATTGGCTTGAAACTTTCAAGAATCATTGGGAGGGCTAAGGGGACCAAATTTTTTTTGAAAGGCAGAAAGTTGTTAGGAAGGACAGAGATGGGCTGAAATTACAATCACTGATCAGTTTGAAACTTTCAGCTGTAAGTTATTGGGCGAAAGGAAGCTCAATTTGTGCAAAAAAAAAAACAGGACAGTCCCCCTAAAATAGGGTCTAAAAAGACCCTAACACTTTTTCTAATCAGCTCTGAACCTATATCCTCATGTCCTTTGGTTGAAAGAACCTCAACAACAAGAATGAAGAGAAAATATTCTGAATCCGCAGGAAAATATTCCAAACGGTTTTTCAATGAGTGTCTTGAACTTTGCACCAGTAAGTTTCTTGTCAAAGGGAATCCTCATTTACAAAGAAGAATTTAGGTTAGGGTCATGAACCCCCCAAAAAATTGGGAGCAGGAAATGTATTTTTTAGTGGTATGACACTTAGGCAAGGATGTATCCAGGATTTTTGTTCAGAGGAGGGGGGGGGGGCTGAAAAAAATAAATTTAAAAAAACGCATGAAAAAATTAATTTATATGCGTTTTTATTATGTTTTTATGTGTCGGAAATATCGGGAGGAGGATTTCAGACCCCCTAACCCTCCCCCTGGATACAGCCTTGAGCTTAGGCTGTATCTGAAAGTTCTTGGGTCAAAAAGGGAAAAAAGGGTGGTTTCTTTGAAAATGGGGATCAAAAAAGGGCCAGTAAACTTTTCTTTTATCTGAATGCCTTGAAAATTGTCACTGTTAGTCTCTGGTCAAGTGAAACCTAATGTATAAGAAAAATTATAGTTTGGGGACAAGGATTTTTTCAAAATTGTGGCCCAAAATGGGCGAAACTTTTTATTCAGATTTGTTTCCAACTTTCAAAAATTGGTGCCTGGGTTGAGAAGACCACATATTTTTTTTTGTAAGGGGAGTTCATTAAGGGCCCTAAAACGGGCTAAAAATTGTATTGTTCTGATCGGTTTTTGACTTTCAGGTGTAAGTTCCCATGCCAAGAGGATTATAACACAGATGATCTATTAGATTTCACCAGATTTGTCACTCATAGCAAAATACATAGGGCAAAGTGTTCCTCAATTACATTGGCTATCTAACAAAACGCATTAACACTTCACCCAATAAACGTTCTCTTTCTCAGGTGCTTGACAGCAATCTGTGTGTTTGCATGGGAAACTTTGTTTTTTACGGCAATTGCGGGTGAATTGTTTTGTCGCCACTGGGATCACTTTTAATTTGTAAAATTTTACTTTCTCTGTTCTCAGGCGGGAGTTAGTGAATCAGGAAAAAATTAAATTAATTAATATGGGAAGACATTGTTGTGCTTGCTCTAGAAAAGTGGCATATGGTGAAATGGTTTTCAGTTTCCCACTAGATTCGAGGAGAAGAAAACAATGGCTTGATAATGCTGGTCTTGAAAATATAAGAAGACTTTCAGAAAGCCAGATACGAAATCGTTCTCTCTGTGAGAAGCACTTTTCGAATGAATCTTTTACCAATAAAGACCAAGTGAGGCTGCTAAGGACTGCTGTTCCAACTATATTTTCTTCCGCATTAAAGAATTGTGCACTGTGCAGAACAGGTAAGCATACATTTTATTATACATTGGGCTTTAATGCATAATATAGCTTTTAGTCTGAGTATATTTGGAGGTTTCTTACGAAAATTTACGATGAAGAAAATATTTCACATACTCGTATTACCCGAAGCAAAAAAAACCTTCTTGATCTCGCCAAAAAGAGGCCATTTTTTGGTCCATGTGGATTGATCAAGTTGTGCTTTTAAAGATTTCCAACGCGATTTGACCAGGGTTTTGACTACAAATTATATTTTTTTCCAAGCATTCGAATTTTGAGTATAGCTGTTCGATCAAGACCAGGAGAGACAAGCTGAGGTAAAATATGGGGGAGTCTTTTGGAGGAAAGAAAGCAAACCTAAATAAAGGAGAAATAGCGCTTTCATTATTCCCTGGAAACGATTAAATATGATATAAGTATCTTGCTTGACTACCTCGAGCCAAAGTAATAGGTGTTTTGACTTTGACAAGCCCAATTTTCCTTCATTGTACTTGGATTTGTTCTTTTTTTTATAATTATTGTTGATAGCATCTGTAGGAAGAGAGTAAACGTCTGGTAAAGTGTTAAAGGGCGTATTTCCTTTAGCGCAGAGGCGCTAGCCAACACAAGAGTCTGAGAAAATTGTCAAATAGCTGCCATACGTTATGCTACCGCCGACTTGTAGATAGAGACTAGTAAGTTATTGATACTTTATTGTTAATAATGTGTAATTAGGCTCATGGTGAAGAAGAAACTACAAGAAAAAAATCACAACTTGGCAATGCTGAGTTAAAAATTCGCTTCATATTACTTTTGATTACTTTCTTTGGTTGTATGCAATCACTGGGTGTGAGGAAAAACAAAATAAAATCCTTTAAGTAGTTACTTCATAATGATTCCGTCCCTTCCTGGCACAACCTGGTCTACTCTATGTTAATTTCTTGCACCATTTACTGGTTTGAAAATTGGCTTCACTTTTTTTACCAGCACTATTCATATCTAACCTCTGTAGGGGTCACAGAATGATTTCTTTTCCCCTCCCCTAGGATTGCCCCTGGATGATTGATTACATTGATAAGTTATTTTTTCTTTAACAGCACTTCTTCTATTTAACCTCGTTAGTGATCACCGAATGATTTCTTTCCCGCCTCGCTTAGGTTTTCATGAAATCAAGCCCTGGGTTGAATGATAGCATGCATAAGCTATTTTTTTTTAATGACACTTCTTCTATCCAACCTCTTTAGTGGTCACAGAATGGTTTCTTTTCCCCCTCCATTATGTCATCATGAAGTCAAGCCCTCGGTTGAGTAATAGCATGGATAAGCTGTTATGGATGATTGAAAACATCGGCATGTATGGATGTAAGTAGCGAAATATATCAAAAGAGCAATTGGGACCTGACAACTTTGTTTCAGGGCGCAGGGAAAGGAAGTATGGTTTAAGGCACATGGGTGAAATAGGCCTATCCAATGCGCAGCGAAAGGAAGTATGGTTTAAGGCACATGAGTGAAATAGGCCTATCCAATGCGCAGCAAAAGGAAGTATGGTTTAAAGTACATGATTGAAATAGGCCTATCCAATGCGCAGATTTCGATCCTGATGCCTTTTTGCTCATGGTTCTAAAGCAAGATTGATGAATCCGATATCTTTCAATACGTGCTAAATATCACTCAATGGCTTTTACAAGGGGACAAGCTAGGCCATTGAATGTTACAGAAAATATTTGCCATTTAAGTTGAACTTGGAATTTATTCCAAATATAAATTTTCCTGCAGGCCCAAAGAAGCAGACGAGGTTCCCTTCGGTAGAAGATCATAATCCTTTGGAAAACCCTGTTTCTACGATATTAGGAGTCCCAGTCAGTAATGAGGAAGTAGGAAGAAATATTAGTAAGTATTCCGTGGTTCATAGCTGTGATTTCGTTAATCCTGTGTAATTAAAAAATATTAGCATATACAAACATTATTAGAAATATTGGAATGTAGCAAAAGAGGAATCCAGGTTTGCCTATCTTATATCAGAGCATAGCAAAGTAACGTCTCATATATTTATTTGTTTATTTATTTATTGCCCGTCAAAAAAAGGTACAAAAGACGGAGTATCACTAAAAAAGAAAAAACACACACAAAAAACAAATTACAACACATTACACATAATCGAACAAATTACAAAGACGAGAAACAAAAACTCAATTATACACTGCACTGCAGGTATGTAAGAAATTTTACTTTTTAAACTCCCAAGTACTGAAGAAACATAAGCAATATGATTGATAACTTCAATTCAACTAACCTAACCTACAGCAAAATACTTGATAACTTCAATTCATATTCAACGGACTCAATCAACTAGTCTAAATATGACAAGAGACGGTAAAAAGACTAAATATGACAAGAGATGTGCAAATAAAATTAAATGGACAGCGATTTACTGCCTTAGCAAACGGTACCAAGGGTGGGAAGAGACTTTCTCGTTGTACCGTTTAATTTGTTCAATTATAGCTACCGTTGGGTCCGCAATTTTAAAATTTTTACCAAGGCGCGAATTTCTTGTCCACGGCGAGAGCCGCAACAAGAACTTCGCATACTTAAAAAACGTGGATCTGAGCTTTCTTTTCTCTGGCTCGGAAAAAATTCTCCAAAACGGGCTTATATACAGGAAATGGAGAAGGGATACTGCGTTATAAAGTCGAGCCAGAATTAAACAGTTGAAACGGATTTTAGATGAGACTACTCTACTGTAAGCAAAAGCCAGGCGTTTACGGAGATGATCAATAAGAAGGGAGCGGGTAGTTTTTAGATCCTTTCCAATTGGTAAACCAAGGTAAATAATTTTCGAGACAGGGGCTACAGACAGTTCTCCCAGCCTCAGAGACGAGACCTCTTCTTGGCGCGAGTTGAACAGAAGAATATCCGACTTCTGTGGGTTAAATTCAAGACCAATGCGACTGTAATTTGATTGTAGTGTGGAGAAGGTGGTCTCTGTACCTGCGACTTTGCGGCTGGGGTTCAGAATGTCATCGGCGTAAGCTATCATTGTAACGTCTATGCCACGAGCTGTGCATGTTGCCTCGATAGTAGACTGTGGTTCAATAATACAATTATTAAAGGCACAAGGAAATGTGACTGATCCTTGTCGAGCACCCTTTTTTACTGGGACTACAGGATTCCCTCGGTAGGACAGCATCACGTCTGGTGTATATTCAGTGAGGGATCGACCATGACCAGGAAGTAGGAGTTCAGCCTGTAGGGGGTCGTACATATCTTTAATGGGTAGTAGGATGTCCTTCTGTACACCTCTCTTTCCCATATCCAGAATGAGTTGGTCATGGAGAAGTGAGTCGTAGGCACGGCAGACGTCATGTAGACCTATAACAATGGACTCTTTTGATTCATCAGCGTCAATCAAGACTGAAGCGAAAGCAGAAATGGCGTGGGCTCTGGAACCCAAACTGGGAAGGGGGAGTCCAGCGTGTTTCCTGGATTTCATCAATGACCAAAAGTTCGAAGATTTTGCAAAGCGTTGGTGCTACTGTGATCAGTCTGAACGAAGCACATTCCGAAGTACTTTTTCCTTTCTTCAGGACTGGCCTAAGCGACCCAGTACTGAATGCCGATGGTACGAGTCCAGTAGTGAAGATCATCTGAAAGAGAAGAGTTAGGTGCCCCATGAAAGTTGGGCTGCAATGGCTAAGGTGAAGGACGGATACACGGTCAATGCCAGCCGACTTCTTCTTTTTCAACCATCGGACCGCGGACGCAACCTGTGATTGGGTAACTATGAAATCTGTATCTGGAATTGATTAGAGGAGGGATGAAAGCTTTTCTTGAACAGAAATGTTAAGATCCTGTTTTGGGGCTGAAAACTCATCAAGGTAATAGTTTATCCATGTTAAAGATGGGATATCTGACTCGGGACCCGCTGACTCCTTCTTATCAAACATTTTCCATAACAGATTAGGATTTTTAATTAATTTTTCAGAAAGCTCAGATTTCAATTGTACACGGTGACGAGCAATTTCCTTCCCAAACCTACGCTTAGATGCAACTCTAATCTCTTTAACTACTCCTGAGTGTGGTCTACCACATTCTTTCCATATCCCGTACCAGAAGGTAGCTCGGTCGCATGCTAATTGTAACAAAGGGTTAGAAGACCATCCCTTTTCTTGAGTTTTTTGTCCGGCACGAGACTTGGGTACTCCCTGAGATTCGACAAACAGAAGAGCATGGGTCAGTTCGGCGTAATAAATATTAAGACGTAGCCGTGCATCTCTTTCATCACGATGAGAGAATTTCATAAGTAGGTCAAACGGTACACGAATTTTTGACAGAACAAGATCACAAGAATCTTGAAACTTTTCTTTATCAATTTTACGCTAAACCGGAACCCCATGCCACCTCTGAGTGAATATCGAAGAATTATTCACAGCGGAAAACGAGATAGGCCTACTGATAATACACTGAACTGGGAAATGATCCGAAGTGAAACTATTCGAAGGACAAGAACCTCACGTACTGGCAAAGAACTAGAGCTAACAATATGGTCTAGATTGGACGTAGAACCAGATTGGTGGATATACGAGAAGTTCTGGTTCTTCCGGTGAATAGTAAAACGGTTCTCAAGTATCCCTATTAGAATGCAACAACGACTATTTTGGGCACTAATATAGAGAAGAAGGGGAAATAGTATAAAGATTGAACAACAAAGGAATACTTACGGGGTTGGAAAGGGACTTTGGAGAATTACCAACTTTTGATTAGGAAAAAATAATAGAGGAAAGTCTGTTGGTAAGAATTTGATATACTCTGGCACAAAACCGGATCGGGAAATAAGGTTTGCGGGTGGGAGACCTAAAAGTAAAGTACAGGACAATTATCGCGTCTATAATTAGCCTACTCTATGCCCTGAAAGTGAACCTGATACATTTTTCTTTGGAAGCTGATCAAATGCCGCTTTCAAGTGAAAGCTAAAAAACAAAACTCCTGCAGGAAGCCATATGGGTTATTTGAGCCTGTCCAACTCAAATATTTTGATTCTGATATCTCTTTGGTTTGGATGTCAAAGCAAGAGACGGTATCTAGCCCGAACCGCTAAATTACATTTAATTCTACCAGGTTTGACTTATTCCAATTCAGGATGAATATACCCCATTGGAGTTTCAAAGACTGTTTAAATCTTATAGGAAATATTTGCCACTAAGTTTGAATTTAGAAATTTTTTCTGCAGGCCCAGTAAAGCAGACAAGCTTGCCTTCGGTAGAAGATCTGAATCCTTTTGAATCTTGATGTTAGAAGTTTCAACGAGTTATTGAGTACCTTTAATGATCTGTCTACTGTTGCTACTGAGGAAAGTTCGAGCAGCGTTATCACAAAACACCAACAAAGCCATCGAAAAAGAGGTATTTTGCTGAAAGAAATAAAGTTCTCACCCCTATGCATCGAGCACTGATACTAGATAATGAGAGGCTGGTGATCTAAATCGAGCACATAGAAAAGAAAGAGAAGTCATTGACAGACAAAATCCGGAAACGACAGATAAATAAAAATGAGCTTCTTGAAAGAATTGGAAACTATTAGGCTCAGTTGGTCTTGCATTAGTTAGTAACAGGGTTTTTGCCTCTTTGACCCACCTCATCTGATTAAAAATGACGTAAATTATTGAATAAAGAAGCCTTGTTTTCCTGCTAAATACGAATGAGTCAGTTACTTTTGATTCTATCCGTCTCATCTACGAAAAGACCAAGCTTGCTATTGCTAGATTAGTGCCCAAGCTATCTGATACGAATTTTGAACTCACTAGCTTCATGTCTATGAGCGTGCAACTTAAGTCTTCAAGTCATTCTAGTTGTCTAATTAAATAAAAAAAAACAAGTTTTTTAAACTGAAAGTAAGGAGTGACATTAAAAATTAAAACGAACAGAAATTATTCCGTATATGAAAGGGGCTGTCCCCTCCTCGACGCCTCGCTCTTTACGCTAAAGTTTTTATTGTTTTAAAAAATAAAGTTGTGAGACAGAGTCAAACTTTAGCGCAAAGAGCGAGGTGTTGAGGAGGGAACAGCCCCTTTCATATACGGAATAATTTCTGTTCGTTTTAAGTTTTAATGTCGCTCCTTACTTTCAGTTTAAAAAACTTGTTTTTTTTTATTTAATTTCTGATCGTTTTTTAGTTAATGCACCTTTTATTTTGGCTCACCGTCATTGAAGAAGTAAACAAAATTTGCATAAAAATTTTACTCTTCTTTTGCTAAATGGCTGTCTCTAAATTTGGTTCTGACGTAATTTACAAATTAACTTACGTAACGAACTTCTATATTCGTATATTTTTCTTCTGGCAAAAAATACGTTGCAGATATAGTTGCAGATTTTTGCAGATATGAGCTTGAAACCTATGTAATTGGGTTTTCTGATACACTGAATCTGACGGTGGGATTTACATTAAAATTCTTTCACTTGTAGGGGATGTTTCCTCCCTCTTTAAAAAATCAGGTAAATTTTCTCAGGCTCGTAGCCTTTGATGAGTAATACTAAACTTAATAAAATTTATATATTTAGAATCAACATTATAAGCCCATTCTTTTGATACATTTATTGACATCAAAATTCCGTTTTTAAAAGTTTCGATTACTATTGAGCCGTATCGCTTGTTTTTTTTTGTTTTTTTTTATTACGTATATGTTATTACGTATATGAGGGGGTTCTCCCCTTAGTCAATACCACGCTCTTTACGTTAAAAGTTAAAAAAAATTTTATTCACAAACCCTTGAATCACAAAGGCCGTTTAATTAGAATCGATAGCTCTTTTGAAAGCACTAAAAAAACTGTAGCGTAAAGAGCGAGGTATTGACTTGGGGGAGGAGCCCCTCATATACGTAATAATTTATGTTCGTTTTAAGTTCTAATGTTGCTTCTTACTTTCAGTTGAAAAAACTTGTTTTTTTTTAATTTCATTTCTGATCGTTTTTTAAATAATGCTTGGAAATCCGGCACACCCTTCATAGAAATGTCCCTTACCCCAAAGAAACATCCTCCATGGAAAGAATCTCCCGAGTAACCCCCTCCTCCAGCCCCCCCCCCCCCCACCAGAAAAATTCCTACCTAAAAATGTCTGTATACTTCCCAATAACCAATACAATATGTAAGCAATGGGCAAAGTTCATATCTTGCAGCCCTTCCCCTGGGAACTGTGGGGGATTAAGTCATCCTAAAAGACATATTTATTAGATTTTCGACTTGGGTGACTTTGAGAAAAAAATGAGCATGGGAGGGGGCCTAGTTGCCCTCCATTTTTTGGAGGGCACGCATCGTGATCTTTCTTCGAGCAAAAAATGCAAATTTCCACCTTTTTGCAGATAGGAGCGTGAAACTTCTTTAATAGGGTTCTCTGATAAGCTGAATGTGATGGTGTAATTTTCGTTAAAGTTAATTAAAAATGCAAAATTCCACATTTTTGCAGATAGGAGTTTGAAGCTTCTTTAATAATGTTCGTTGATAAGATGAATCTGATGGTGTGAATTTCGTTAAAGTTAATTAAAAAAATTTGCAATTAAAACAAAATTTTATTGTTTAAAAAAAATTGAGTTGTGAGAAAGTCAAACTTTAGCGTAAAGAGCGAGGCATTGAGGAGGGGACAGCCCCTTTCATATACTGAATAATTTCTGTTCGATTTAAGTTTTAACGTCGTTCCTTACTTTCAGTTAAAAAAAACTTGTTTTTTTTTATATAATTTGTGAACGTTTTTTAATTAATGCAGGTTTTGATTTTGGCTCACCCAGCATGAATAATTAAAACGAAATTTGCATATTAATTTTACTTTTATTTGGTTAAATGGCTTTCTCGTACCTTTTTGAATTTGATTTACGAACGTTTTTATTAGTAATAAATATACGTAACTTACGAACTAACTTACGTAACGAACTTCTATATTCATATATTTTTAATACGTATATTAGGGGGTTTGTCCCCTAGTCAATACCTTGCTCTTTAAGCTAAAGTTCGAATTTTGTTCCAATTCTTTAAAAATGACCCCTTAATCACAAAGGCTGTTAATTAGAATAAATAGCTCTTATGAAAAGTACTAAAAAAATCTTTGGCTTAAAGAGCGAGGCATTGACTAGAAGGTGAACCCAATCATATAGCTAATATTTTTTTGTTCGTTTTAAGTTTTGATGTTGCTCCTTACTTTCAGTTGAAAAACTTGTTTTTTTATATTTAGTTTCTGATTTTTTTTTTTTAAATAATGATGGGAAATCCGGCGCCCCCTTCATAGCAATGTCCCTTCCCCCATGAAAACTTCCTTCTTGAAAAGATCCTTTCATATAACCCCCGACCCACCCCCACCCCCCACTACCAGAAAAAATTTCCCCTGAAAACGTCTGTATACTTCCCAATAACCAATACTATATGTTAACATTGGGTAAAGTTCATAACTTTCAGCCCTATCCCTGGGGGCTTCGAGGGATTAAGTCATCCTAAAAGACATAGTTATAATATTTTCGACCATGCTGAACAAAATGGCTATGCTGGAAAAAAATGAGCGTGGGAGGGGGCCTAGTTGCCCTCCATTTTTTTGGTCACTTAAAAAGGGCACTAGAACTTTTAATTTCCGTTCCAATGAGCCCTCCCACGATATTCTAGGACCACTGGGTCGATACGATCACCCCTGGGGAAAAGAAAAAAAAAACAAATAAACACGCATCCGTGATCTTTCTTCTGGCAAAAAATGGAAAATTCCACATTTTTGTAGAGAGTCTTGTTTGGGAGTTCATACCGTAAACACCTCTGTTGGATATAGTCTGGATATAATCTCATTATACAATAAGACCCAATTGTGATTCCCTACGGACTTATTATAGTCAACAGAATCAAGTCTGGATATAATCTCATTATACAGTAAGACTCAATTGTGATTCCCTATGGACTTAGCATAATCAACATTTTTGAACTTGAATTATTTATAGTTAATTGACCAAACCTGTTTGATGCATTGCCTGTAGGAGTCAAGAGCTGATTTAATCGTGCTATATTTGGTTAGCGGGGGGTATTCACACACCCCCCTTGCCAGTAAGTCCCTTTTGATGCTATTTCGAATGAACTGCTAATCCCCAATCCTCCCGAAGCGGATTTATAATCGAGATTTATCATGGCTAATGTTACGCAAAAATCGTTCGACGAGTTCAGAAAAGTTTTGAGCGGAAAACTGGATTCTATTATTGCTACGCAGACAGAATTAAATAATAAGCTTGACGGAATTACTTCTGAGATCGCGTCGCTGAGAACGGAGGCTGCCGACCGAGATGTGAGGCTTAATAACTTTGAGAAAACTATCGACGAGTCTATGACTATCTATGTCATATCTATGTCATATCATATCTATGACATATCTATGACTAAGTGCTATCGGATTTCTTCACGGGCTGCAAAAATCACAAATAGGCGCAGCAAGCAAAATAGCCGACGCAAGGAGTCCCCCGTATTTATTTCACTAAGCTCGGAGAGTGATGTCCAGTCGATCATGAACAATGTTAAAAAGCTAAAAGGTAGTGGGATTATAATCTCTACAGACCTGCCCCCTGCTCTCAACATGATTCGAAACTCCCTACTCTCGAAAGCACAAGAAATGAAAGAGTCGAAACATATCGTTTCATCCAGAGTGCGTCATAAGGGTATTAACTTATGGCTAGAAGTGAAAAAAAGTGATTCTTCTGACTGGGAAAAGATTAATTAGTTTGTTTGTAGTGTATACGCGGACCATTATTTGTTTTATTTGTTTAATGAAATACGTCCGCGATCGAGAGATGAAACAAGTTCATTTTGTTGGTGTGTGTCATGATTGGGAAAATGACCACTAGTCAGTGTTGGTTTTTTTCTTTTCGTTGTTTTTTTCTTTCTTATTGTGTTCAGTGCTCAATGCGACTTCGACTTGTTAAGTCTGCCATGCCAGATTATGCTTCATCGTCGCTATTCTTTTTTTCTATTTTCCATAGGCCTAGAAATCAGGTTCTGTTTTTGCTTCGTGTGTTTTTTTCAGTTGAAGATCAGATATTTCACAAGACGTGCCGTACTCTTCCACATCAAGATTTGGTTGATGATTTATTGCCGCATCACTACAGACTCCCACCAGACGGTTTGGTAAGTCAAAATGATTATGATTAATTCTACTGGTGATGGGACATCGAGTAGGTTGAGAGATTTTGAGAGAGACCCATTTGATTTAATAAAAATTTCTGCAGATTGTGGTTTTTCGGATGATGAATATGATATTTCTATTAGATCCCTCCCTATTAACAAATATTTACTCCCTAATGAGATTAATGGACATGTTTCTCCTGGTAGTGTGAGGCTGGCGAGTTTAAACTGTTGCGGGTTGATGAGTAGTTTGGACCATTTATCTTCGTTCCTTCCATGCTACCGAGTTGATGTATTAGCTGTATGTGAGACTTTCTTAAATGAGTCAACTAGTCACCTAGCGAATATTAACGGTTACAATTTTATTTCTAAGACTAGGAATGACAGATCGAGAGGAGGCCTTGGTTTTTTTATTCATAATGATATTACTTACAGGATTGTTTCGGATTTTGATTCTATGTATGAAGAAATGTTGTTTGAATTTTTGGTTGTCGAGCTTGATTTTGGTAATGAAAAAGTGTTGTGTTGTTTGTTTTATAGACCACCTAGCTCTTCGGTGCAACATTTCATAAGTAAGCTGGAAGCGTTTTCTTCGATCGCAATCGAGCGAAGTCGGAAGATTATGTACATTGGGGATTTTAATATTGATATAAGTAATGCTGGTCATGATCTTTCATCTACACAATATTTGCCTTCGGCTGTTGATTTTCTGGCACTTTGTCTTTCGCTGGGGCTTCTCCCAGCTTGTCGTATTCCAACTCGAGTTGTAAGCTCGACAGCAACGGTAATCGACAATATTTTTCTGAATATGGAATTTGATTC
>JAQQPU010002306.1:16874-39266 GCA_029168905.1 Artemia sp. Kazakhstan ARC1039 | reverse complement strand
ACTGTCATAACCTCAATCGATTGAGCGATACTATTTAAAAATACTTTACAAATAAAGATTTTCGAAAAATCACGATAATTCAAGTTGCAAAGGCCCCACAGTGCATAGCCATGATTTAAAAAGTGGGTAGTATGATCACTTGTCAGTTTTAATTGATGACTTAGACTATCACTGTCAAATTACTTTCAATTTTCATAAAAGAATCTGGCCAAAGAGTCTGCTGGATGAAACTAATCATTTTTATACAACTCTGAAAAAGTTATGCCAATTTTGCCTCTCACAAACAATATCTGTCTTGGCTCTGCCCTAATTAGCCCTTGCTTGGCTTTTAAGTCTTCCATCAGGTTGATCAAACTTAAAGTTGAATAATAAACGAAAACTCTCTTGTGAGCATTAGAAACCGGTCCCCGTTAACAACAGATTCCCGTTGAATAATGTCAAATTATTGTTTTCAGGCTATTAGTTACCGACACTTATCAAAAATACACAGTAAAATCCATTAATCTCTGTTTTCATTTTATGCAACAAAACCTGACCCATTGTCTATCTATCTTTAGCAAAGGCTGAAGATGTTAAAGAGAAAAGCTTCTGCAAACCCAGAATTTGCCTCTAAACTTACCGTATGAACTTTATTTTCCTGACTCCACTTAACAACAAAAGCATCATCTTTAGGAGCAATAAATACATCGACACAACCAAGCGTTACATCTGCTATTAATCGAATATTCACGTTCATAAATTTGGGCTGAATAGCAAACAAAATCGTGCTCTCTGGTGGTAAATGACTTGGCTTAAGATTACATTTTTCTAGAAAAGAACAAATGTGTATTTAAAGCAGAAAACAGGTCACTCAAAATAGTTCATCATTGGAAAATCAGGAAGAAATAAGTATCAGGCTGCAACGACAATAAATTGGATAACAGACACAAAAAGATAGTCCTACATTTATGACCACATAAACACAAATAACAAGCGTAGGTAATGTCAACGCCTATATAGAAAAACCAAATATAATAAATAGCGTAATACGAATAATGAAACTGTACGTACAAAAATAAAATAGAAAATAAAAAGAAGGATAATATTAAACAAAAAAGTCACACTGCTTATTGGTGAATTTCTTCTCTCGTTATTTCAACAGGATGCCAAAATTGATTCAGATATTCTAGTCAGTCCTTCATCACATTATTCCGTATATGAAAGAGGCTGTGCCCTCCTCAACGCCTCGCTCTTTACGCTAAAGTTTGACTTTCTCACAACTCTTTTTTAAACAGTAAAAACTTTAGCCTAAAGAGCGAGGCGTTGAGGAGGGCACAGCCCCTTTCATATACGGAAGCGGGGGTTTGGAGGGCGGCAGCCCCCAACTGCACCTCCTAATCCCTGTACGTTTTAAGGTTCGAACTTGTGACTCAGTCTCTTTAACTATTTAGAAAACGTAGTTTTTTTTCAAATAATTTTTGACATATAAAGCACAAGAACTGCTTGCTGACAACTTTTATCAGATTGAAAGATGTGGCCCGGAATATGTATCTGGCTACTTAGTTAGGAAAATTTTCAGCCGTCATTCGCAGCGTGCTACATGCCAAGAAGCAATGGTAGGAAGCAACGGATCAGTTTTCATGTCCTACAAAACATATAGTCACTCTTCTAAATTGTGTATCCCCAGCAATGAAGCATTTGCTGTGGTACAAATCATGTGTGAAATTTACAAGAAAGACATTTAGGAAATTGCTTTCAGGGACCATGTCATGAAAAGCTTACTGGCTATGGGGTTAATCGGAATAAGGGATATTTTCAAGTTGATATGTCGCAACAGACCGCCCCGTATAAAGCCCCAAATTGACTCCCATCCCTACTAAACATGAAAGGTACCCAAGAATTTTGTTGAATCGTATCATAGCCAGGAAAACTAGTCATTAATTCTATTTTTGTTTTTAAAACTTTTAAACCTAAGTTTTGACTCGTTTAATTTATGTATTTTGTACTGACGTCAACATCAGCGATGACAAAATTCTTCGATGCAATTTGTATTTACTAGGGCTATTTGTGACGCGAAATTCAAATTTGGCAACCATGCTGTGAAAGATATTTTTTATTAAATTCTGTTCTATTTCTTGAATCTAGAAGAAAAGTGATATCATTATGTGCACGAGTTATTCTTTTCGCTTCGCTCAAACGAGTAAAAAGAAGTCTCAGCATTTGTCAAAGAGGAAATCGGAAGCTTTCAATCCTTCTGAACAAATAAATGCATATAGAAGAAAACAGTAAATGTAGTTTTTAGGAAAAGTGGAAAATTTAGATTTAAAGGTGATTTTATAGAGACTAAAAAAGAATTCGTGTATTTAGGGGTCAAGTTTTTTTGAATGGTAAGTACGCACAGGAGGTTAAGCATAGAGTACAAAAGGGAAATATGTGTATGAATTTAATTTTAAAAAGTGAGGTTTAAAGGTTTATGGACTTAGCAATGCATAAATACTTATTTAGTACTAAATCCTTCTGGTGATGCATTACGGGTGTGATCTGTGGGGTTTTAGAGAAAGTGAGGAGTTGGAGAGAATGCAAAGGAATTATTTTAAGAGAGCTTTTAGGGCCCATAAATCCGCTGACAGTGTTGTACTGGAGGGGGATTTAGGACCAAGTAGGTTAAGAAAAGATAGGTTAATAAGAATGGTGAAGTTTTGGATAAAAATTTTAAGAAGTAAAAATAGGCTAGCGAAAGAAACGTATTTTAGTTTTTTGGAGGGTAAGGTAGAGGTAGGGTACCGCAAGAAATTAAGAAAATTTTAGATGAAGTAGGATATTCGTATTTTTGCAATGAAGGTCAGGGATCGAATTTGGATACAGTGGTTAATAAGGTAAAAGAAAGGTTAAATGAGCAAGGAATACAGCAGTGGCAGGCTCGGAAGGAGACCTCGGGATTTCTGAGTCTGTATAGTACGGTGAAGGACACGTGGGGGGGGGGAGAAGTTTATTTTAAGTTGGGGTTGGAAGGGGAAGAAATAAAATGGATTTTGAATTTAAGTGGAGGGTCGATTGATATTGAGGAAATGGAAAGGAAATTTAGGGGCCATAGTGTTAACCCAGTCCCATTTCTGATGTGTGGGGAAGATGATGATGATATTTTTCATTTTTTGTGGAATTGTGAGGAATTGGCAGATTTGAAAAATGAGAGTTTTTCGTTAGTGTTGGCAGGTAGAAGGTGGGTGGAAGGGATTGTAGGATCACGAGTTAAAATTACATTAAGGAATTTGGCTAAGTATGTTGATGAAGGGCTGATACATCGTGAAAGACGTATCTCGTTATAAATATTTTCATGAAGATTCATATATAAGTACGTTTTTTCTTTTTAATTTATTTGTGTTTTTTTGTTGGTTTTGTTATGTTTATGTTCTGTTTTTTTCCTATGGCCCGATCGATTTTTTTGGAAATACATACATACATATAGTTCATTGCCTAATGTAAATAAAGTATATGTATTGCTACATAATGCCCTTACATCTTATGGTATGTTGCAGGTCATTTTGTGACCAACTTTTTATTTTTATTGTTACTTTTTTTTTCTTTTTTTACAGAGAATCGTCGGCTCGATTTTGATATTACATAGCATGTTTTTTCTTTCCGATAAGCTTCTCCTTAGATTGGATCATGTAAATATATCACTCACTTTCATTGTAAAGTGGTTTAATATTGACAGAATCTTGGGTTCGGTAGGGCAGCAATGCTCAGGAAAGTAACAGGAGGTGGAGGGCTTGGAACCGCCTACAGAGAAATTTGCAAATGAATATGACTTTCTAAGATTGCTTAATTTTACTAAAAGCTTATCGAAGAAATAGACGCAACGAGCAACATACCTCTTAATAAGAAGTTTTAAAAAATCCCACCACTTTGAAGCAAAATAAATAAATAAAATAAAATAAAATGCTGCTTTCTGAACTTTTGGTGGCCAAATAAAATGTTCTATCGTAGAATGCACGAAAGTTAAGCAAAGGCAAAGTATGGATTTCCCTGACTTTGCTGAACCATGCTACTTTACATTGTTTTTGATGATTTTATTTTATGTTACGAAACCTTTCAGGTATCTTGTGGTATCGAAACCTTTCTGACGTTTTCTAGCAAAGGCTTAAATACAGCAAAGTTCTTAACCATTCAGATAATAAATGATTCTTTTGAAACTATTTTTCAAGTAAATTGAGCAGTTGGAAAAACAACATCTTTTTTGAGAAAGCTGGAAAAACAGATATGGACATTTTTGTCTAGATCAAACCGTTATCCCATTTTTTTTCCACTCCCTATCTGTTTTGAAACTTTTGGCAAAAATGATTGAACGATTAGAACGTCAAAAATTGGAACATGCTCCATCCAGCCCTGTTTTTTTCTCCATTTAGTGACCCATATCACTAAAATAATTTGTGCACAGAAACAAATAAAAGCCTGCTGTTACGCTTATTTCCTTAAACCTTTTAAGCATCCGCTTCCTTTGGATGCGATTTTAAAAGTGGTCAAAACAGAGAAACTTCAGTTGTACGCGATGCTCTGCCCTCACAACGTCTTTGGATATCGCCAACCTTTAGGCAGCCACATCATAAAACAGAAAACTGATCGGATGTGATTTGAAATTTGCAAAAATATGAAGTGAGAAATCTGCGTAAGCATTAATAATTTGTGATACATATATCATACAAAAATTACCTTGGTTCGTGGTTCCCCGAAATCCTGCCTGAAAAGGTAGCATTCCTTGGGCCAAAGAGGAAATCAGTTCATAAAAAAATGTCAAAAATAGTGCTTTGCCTGAAAATAGAACCCAAAAAAGGGCTGAAATGGTGTATGTAACCATCTAGGCAACTCAAACCATGAAAATATAATAGTGATCAAAAGCAAATTGTCAGAATTAAGTTAGAAAAAAACAAGCTGACCAATTTAATATACAAAATTTCAACCCGGCAAGTTCTACCTCAAAGTCAACCTGATCGAGGACACATCAATGAAGGAAATTAAATATTTCTTGTAATAACAGGAAACTCAATACGGACAGATCAACATATCAAAAGGTCAAGTCACTTAACTGAATTTATATAACCTATAATAAACTACTAAACACAGAAACGTTCGCACAGAAAGATCAATCGAGTCACCTACATACTGTGTGCTTGCACGACTCAATGCATGAAATTCTTTAAGATTTTATATTCATAATAATGTATAACCAACTAAACGTACAAACAACTTGAAGCAAAAGCGTCAAAGAGTCAATTGAAATCCAACAGAGCAGAACTCAATCTATTCATTTTAGCTGATACAACTTCATCGTGACTCTGCTAATTGAAATTTCAATTGAAAACATTGACAGCACAGCGTTGCAAACATGAACTGGCTTCAAAAAAATAATAAAAAGGAAAACAGTATACGAAAGTGACATCGTTTGAGGTTCGAAGTTGATCATAAATTTGTCAGCTCTAACCGTGCAATTTTCTACCCTTTTGCTTAAACATCTAAGAACTTTAATTTCTATTTTTCAAGATGCATCAGACTTTTCGTCCTTTGGCTTCTGAATGTGCATTATTTGTATTTTTGTTTCAGAGTCTGAACACATTTATCCTGGTCCTACTTTCTGTGCCCAACTTTTCAAGCATAAAAATCCTAGTTTATCACATAAGATGGAAGACAATCCTTTGGTGAATCTTCCCAGAATATCTGTAAAGGTTGAGTATGATTTTAATCCTCTGAAACTGGAGCCACCTACTACCAACAATAAAGGTATGAAATACCTGGAGCTCTTTATATATTTTATATATTTCTCTGCTACAAACAACTATCATATAATATTGTATGGAAGGTTAAGCGATTTAACGAAATATAATGTACAAGCACGCCTAGGAGGGCTCGGAACTGAAAAACAGATGAGAAAAGAAAATATTAACCACTTTGAAAAATATGCGACTTAAAAACGTACTTTTGGATTTTTGAAATCACAACCATCCGGGAAATACCTTCAAGTATAAATACGGCTGTATAAGTTCCGCGCAAAGATACTCTAGGGTCTTCCAAGAATCATAGAAATTATACTTAGCCATTCTAATCTGAAATGATCTCTGTCAATGCTAGACTGTGTTATTAAAAAATTCACGCTCTTAAATGATTCAAATAAGTAAATTTGAAAAATTTTCTCTTCTGAAGAATAGGTTTTCGACTTCGAAAAAATACAGACAACTTTTTTATCTGCCTACCTAGTGGCTTGTATGTTTTTCTTAAACTACTTGATCTTTATCCTTTTACGCTTCACTTTTACTTTGGGATATCTTAGCTCTACCCAGGAAAGGTATATTTTTGAAGAAGCTTATTTTTAACTTTAAACTGAATAAGACTCTTGGAAGCTGTAGAACCATGTTTGAGTGTTTTTACACCTAGATGAAGGGCTCATGAACAATCTTGGGGTTCTTACGTGCACAGGAAGATCTGGAAATGCTCAAGAAGATATTGTGGGTAGTCCAAAAGTTGAATAGTTCTTTTCAAATTATTCACAGGGGGAGGGGGGGGGCAATAAAAGTTGCAAGTGCAAAAGTTCTTACGGTTGAAAACCACTGTTTTTTCTATATTTAAAGACACATGACTTGCTTGATGGAGCTAGATGGGGTGTAATACGCACAGGGAGGGACGGACGCTGGGGGTGAACAATATTGGGATCCTTACATAGACAGAAAGATTTGGAAATGATCAGAAAAATATTGTAGGTAGTTCAAAAGTTGAACAGATCTTTTTACATTATTCACAAGAAGAGGGGGCAGCAAAAGTTTCAAGTCAAATAGTGTCTAGTTGAAAGGCACTACATTATCTCTGTTTTAAAGACACATGGCCCCTCGGAGGTCGGTAAAAATATGTAAATGATTCTAGCTCTGGAATATTGCTTTCGTTACAACCAAAATATCCACCTCTAATGTAGGTATTGCCGACATGAAGACGAAGGCACTTATAGTCTTTTTGGTGGAAGGGAGAACTTAGGTAAAAATTGCAAACATGAGCTTTCATGCAAGATTTTTTTTTTCCTGTATTTGCGATGGAGAAAACTACATTAAATATTTTGGTATTTCGGTCGATTGCTACTTCTCTTATTATTATTATGAGTGGACTCAAAGACTGAGTCGAGGCTAAGGCTACAAAGACCCATTGCCCCCCCCCCCCAACAAGGGAAAGTGGTTTAGTACCAACACTAACTTGGCTATCCCCCCCCTATCCCGGGGGGGGTATTTTTGAGATAGGGCTTGCCTATCGCTTTCTTCCGTTTTTACAAGATCCCGCCTTGGTAGTGTCAAGTTGTCCAAAATAGATTCTCCCATTTCGAGAACCACACCTTCCAGCTTCAGACCGGCTTGGGCAGGTAAGACGTGCCCCAGAAAAGAGAGGGTAAGATCACCCACCTCTTGCTATTCATTAGTGGCTAGCAGCACCTGATCCTCGGAACCGGCACTAGCAAAAAAATTCTTTCTCCCACATCGAGATGATCCTCGAAGCAGGTTTTTTGGAGCACGATCGGTGCTTCATACGTCCAGGGGAATGACCTTCCTGGTATGATTTTGGCAGCCATTACTGGCTTCAATTCACCCAACTTGTACAGTGTATTCTGCAAAATACTCTGCGTTATGATTAAACACTGAGCAAGAAGACCAATGATTGGAAGGAGACTGCTATTGGCAAAGTTTTGTGCCTGTTTGTGCCTACTTCTCTCAGAGACACCATCAGAAGTTTGTCGCCGCTACCATCCCCAACAAATTACCACTATGTATTACTATACCTACTGCATGGATATTACAACGTACTGTATATTGCTACAATTGACATAGTTGATTTTTGATTCAGGATTTTCTAAATATATTTCCAGCTTTGCTAAATATATTGTCGGATCTAGTTCTCGACTTCCCTTATCATTCCATTAGTTGGGATTACACTTGTATGTATAATAATCTTATGGGGTTGCTTGTTTGATCTGTAATTTTCTTGAGTCATAAAATGAAGTTTTTTTTCTATTTGCTGAAGAACTTCTTTGTAAAAACTTAGTTTTTGCTCATTGACGTTGGACAGTAGTGAGGCGTGCAAGGGTCGCTTTACGGAGCTGTAATCGGTGGACTTAGATCAAGGATCAATTGCGATTTTAACAGGTGGGTAGAGGTAATTTAAAGGATTTAACTACACTACACCCAAAAGAAAGAGATCAAACCGAAGTTGGATCAACAAAAATAGACGGCCAATCATTAGTTTGGCAAGCAGTGTTTACCATTCTTTTAGAAGGGTTGCTAGGGAAATGGAGGTGTTGACAGTGTTTGACTTAGCCTTGGATGCAAGTTGGGTGTTTAACTCGGTAAAAAGAACTGGTGTTATGTGAGGCCACACAAAGGAGAATAGCTGCTCATGTCACTTAGGGTGCTGAGCACTCCTTTCTTCTCAACAGACTTACATGGTGCACAGGGAGAATTTTTACCTTCGAGTTCAGGAAATGTTTAGCAGTGCAAGTGCTACCAAAACATGGTCCAATTGGTTATCTCTATCTGCGTACTCTTTCAGCTCCTTGCAAAAATTTCGGCTGCATCTTCAACATTGATTTGCGTTTGATGTAACCTTTAGACCGTACTCTGGGCAGATCTGCTTTTGTCTTGTCATTCTTTGTGTACTAACAAAAGTCAGAAATTGGAAAAAGGTCGATACTCCTGTAACTCACTGGCAAATCACTCTTCAACTTTGTAATATATTGAAAGGTCTAATACAATTGTTATGAAGCACCATTTCTATTATTAAGTACCGTTTCTGCCATTTTTTTCTTCTATGAAACAACAACTTTTGCCTAAATAGGGCCAATCCTATCGAGTAAAGATTCTGAGCTAGACAATCGGTTCAGCACTATCCGAAAGTCATTTTGCATAATTCCCCAGTTTTAGAGGTCATGCTGTTGTCAAATGACATATTTCTTATATCGATTCAAAATAAGTGGGCAAATAAACCAACATTTTAAAGCTTTATTGATTTATGATCATTTATGGTACTGTGCTTTGTTTTGATGCTAAACATTTTGTGAGGCTGTGGATTTATGTTGTAAGAGAAATAAGAAAAAAACAATAAAAACGATAAGTGTTTGTTACCCAAATGCCGTTCGATTTTCACCAAACGTATGTAGTATTTAAGGATGTTTTAAATTTATAATTAAAAATTTTAGGATAACATTACAGTGAATAAGTAAAAAACAAACAAAAAAATGCAGCCGAGTATCATTTTATTGTGACTAAAGAGAAAATCACGTCAAAATCCGGATCAGGAATCGAATAGAGAGACAGAAATATTGTTTTGCTTAATTTCAGAAGATGCATTAAATCCCCTCTTTTTCATTTCAGTTACTTCCAGACCTTAAAACGAATAAAAACTAAGCTATTTTTTACTTTTATGCCTTTTTTGGTTCTGTTAAGAATATTCATCTTTTATCACATGTGGGTAAATTAGACAAACTGATAAGATCCCAGTACTCGGACATCGCCTAAATTCGGCCAAGGATTTTACAGTGGTTTAGCGGCTGAAGTGCCGATTAGCTGTCTCACTACTTACATGTAGATCTTACATGTTGTGAAATCGGTAGCCAATTCAAAATGCTTAATGTGAACCTAATTTATATTTTTCTTTCAGAAGTTGAAGACGTATTCCCAAATCGTAACGAACAGTTTTTTTGGAACACAAATCCTGTTCCTCAGGTTAAACAGGAGTTTATGGAGTTTGGGCCTGATCCTCTCGAACTAGATTCAGCCATTAGCATGACTGAAAGTATGTTTCTGACCATCCTGAGTTTTATCATATTTTTCACTTTTATTTTGTCAAACAGGAATTTAGTTATGTATTTATGAATAAACACGGGACTCACTGAGTCATTAATGTCAACAATGTTTTCCATCCCCTTTTCATCGTTTTTTTTTTTAGACGAGAGGCTAAAAATTTGCACGAAATTTCATAGAATCTCTTTTATGGTTCTCAGCCTTTCAACTCCGAAAATGGTACAAAAGTGGTATTTTCGCTGCCATGTGGCATTTTATGATAGTATTATCAAGGTGAATTTATAAAAAAAAACGAAGATATGATCGAGAGTTTTGAAATTAGTTTTTAAAAATTTCTCAGATATTGTACTAGCCTGTTAGTTCTGCTAACCAGCAGATAATTTGTGAAACTTACTAAGGGGGCTGAGAGGGGGATTGTAAATCTAATGTTAATTATTTTTGACTATGGAGGTTGTGATTTTATCCTTTTTTGCTTCCCAGACTTTCGACTCGAGAAATGACACCAAAATGTAAGTAATAAACATTAAGTAAAGGCGAAAAATATGAAAAATAAACTAATTGGCCCGCATTTAATCTTGTGTGAACCAAAATGACATCCAGTTAACATTAAACTATGCACGTAATGAAATAGTGTATACGCGTATCAAATATGTATCTATCTGTGCATTTACAGATTTATATTTTTGTATATTTGTACATTTATGCACGCATATATATTTGTATGCAGGCTCTTTAACACGAAATTTTATATTAGACTTAAAAAGACTCCGTGGTCTTTAAAGAGGGAAAAGAAAATATTTATTTAAATACTAATTAGAAAAGTGATAAAATTTGGATAGTTTAAAGCCTGAAAAAAAAAATAACAAGACAACAGTAAGATGTAAAAAAAAAAAGCGCATGATCTCTTTCCAAAATGAATAAAAAGTTTAATCCTGTCCAGGTACAAGTTCAAAAAGATTTGAAGGTATTTATTAGAATCTCGAGTACTGACTTGTTACAATTTATATTGTATACAGACACAATGCATGTATTACATACATTTTTTCTAAAAGAAATCAATTTTATTCTACAGCGAAATAATTCCATTTGATTATAACTACCTTCATTTCTTCTTATTGAAACTAATTTAATTGAGACTTTTATTTCTTTCTGGTTCCCATCTGTTTCTTTCTTGTGACGTGACTATCAAAATAAGCAAACCTGCATATTTTGTCAGCTATATGGTACAACATTGCTAAGAACTTAACAAATACTTTACGCTCTTAAACAAGAGCGCATTGTGAAGCAATATTGTGCTGTATTTTAACATTTTGTGCCATTCTGTGCTGTAAAAATATTTTTGACAACGCTTTACAAGTATAAGCTCCAAACAAAAATTACTTTTTCAACACGTAGATTCCAAGGTAGATCTTATGCTGGTTGCCATTGAAAATATTGGAAATTGGTGTACAGTTTGTTAAGAATGGGTATTTGTGTCCTTCTTAAAGCTATATTACTATTTATTTTTTCTATATGCTAGGTAAACATTGCCTATTCCTTAGTTAGCACTTGGTCCCGTACTTGTAAAACTTAATGTTGGACACGAATGGTGGCTGTTTCAATGGATAGAACTCAAGAGAAATTAAGAGCACATATATGTGTTTAGGTGTTATCGATAACTTGGTTAAAGTAAAGAAATTTTACTGTAGTATGCAGTGAATTTTTGATGAAAATGGGGCAATTTGATACACAACCTAGAATATTCGTATTCGTTTAATCAAATAGCTTTCGTAGCAAACAAAACTGAACGCTAAATTTATGCTATTTTTACAGTCATTTAAGAAAAAAAAATATCACTTATTTGATACACTAACAAAATATGGTACGAAGGAATTTGCAAATCTGTTTGTTTGGGACTTGACGGGTTGTAGTCTGTTCTGATGCCTGGTGAGTTTGGGGGTCGGTGCGGTTGGAGGAAGAATTGAGCGATGTTTCTCGTTTGACATAAGTGATTTCCCGAATCGTATTATCAAATCGTGTCTTCGAGCGAACAAAGTGGGCAAGCTCATAACCACAAGGGCATGCTCGTAACTCTCATGCCTGGGTCCAAGAATTATTTTAGTAGCACATTTTTGAACGTCTCCTAGTTCCTCTGACATGTAGGCAGTGTTTTGTGCTTGGGGACCCCAGACAGGTCAATAATATTCAAGGATTGGCCTGATGTATGTCGTGTAAACCAGTAAGAGCTGACGATCTGAGAAACCCAGCCTTCGCATACTCGTTAGACTTTGGATTGAGTAGTGTCCTTTGCGCACGATATTGTCTACGTGCAGTTTAAACGAGCAATCGCTTGTAAAAGTCACACCTAGTATTGTCGCGGACGAAACAGTTGGAAAGGGAACTTAATTTCTGTCCTCTTAGATGGGACACTATAATTTGATAATTTTATTATTCCAAGGTGTCCCAGACTTAATCCTGTTTTTTTTTTCATGGGTCAAATAATGACGCAACTCATCGTTGTGTTTCTTAATCTTATTTTCAGTTCTATTTTTTAAAATTTGAGTTGCTCACCTCGTTGTATTCAATACGTTTTTTCCAAAAAAGAGAATGACATTCTTTAATGAAATCAGCTGTTATGTTTAATATTTTCATTTCTTAAAACTAAAACTTTCAGACCTTAATATCTTTCTTATTCTTATCTTATTCGTCTAGTGAATCAAGAAAAATAAGCAAAAATGCAAAAAAGGGGGATGGACTTGGTATCACTGGGAATTAAAAAAATTATCTACGACGACTTTAATTGTTTACAGGCATTGCATTTGAACCAATATGCAGTTAGAAAATATAAAATTTTCAGAATTTGGCGCTCAACCTTTTATCTTTTTTTCCAGATGGCATACATTCAATAACCTGGTTTGGTACTTTCGTTAGTGGAATGCATGGGTCTAATGCATCCTCGCATACTGCCACACACGAAGGGTTGGTTAATGCTGAAGATAAACTTAATGTTACAAATACAGAGCCAGTTCAGATAATTTTGAAATCAGAAGATAACTCTGAAGTTGAGGATGAGACCAGAACTGAGCTTCTGTCTTCGTCGTTAGATAGTTTGAAAACGTTTAAGGAATATTCCGTAGATCAGAAGGAAGATCAAACAGCTCATGAAATAGCTGATAAATATGTACGAAGTATATCAGCCGCCAAAGCAATGCTAATGGGCTATGATCTTCCAAAACTAGAAGTGACTTATTTAGACACAGAAAACAAACAGAAAGTATATCTGTGCTGCTATTGTAATTTGTGTTTCTCGAACCCATCTGACAGAAGGTCTCATATTGAATCGCACAACGTGAAGATCATATGTCCAATATGCTACATTGAATTTTTTTCACATAAAATAGTCCAACATCTTGTTGATGTCCACGGTAAAAAAAGAAATGCCAAGATTGTCACTCCTAAAGAAAGTATTCCAGAAATGGCAAAATCTCTTTTGAAAGACTTTGAACTCACGGAATTGACAACTGTATATGATAAAAGGTCGAACAAAATTGTTTTCCCTTGCTGTTATTGTTCGGATATTTTTTCTTCTAAAACAAAGAGGGAGAATCATCTTCAGAATCATGATGTTAAAGCACAATGTCCCTTATGTCTTCAAGAATTTACTTCCCATAAAATTGTATCTCATGTGAAATATGTACATGTCAAGAGCGCCGCAAATAAGCGAAAGGATTTTTGTGAGTTGTGTAATGGATTTTATTCAGATTTAAGCAGACATTGCATGGATAGGCATTCGAAAAGCTCAGTTATTCGTAGATTTTGTGGATATTGTGAAAATGCTTCATTTGGAACTTCAGAAGAACTGCTGAAGCATTATAAAGCAAGTCATGATGACGAGAAGTTAGCTTGTAATGTTTGTGAAGAGCGAATCTTTTCATTCCAACAAAAGAAACACATGATGGAACACGGATCTAGCACAAAGAAGCTATGTCCACATTGTGGGAAACTTTTCCGATTCCTTGCAACGCACGCAAAAGCTGTTCATCAGGGGCGGAGTAGGAAACGTCCGAAACGTGTACAATGTGATCAGTGTGCCAAATTCCTTCATAGTAAACAGAAACTACAGTTTCATTATTTATCGTTTCATAATCCTGATCTGAAATGTGATATTTGCAACAAAAAATTTGCCAGCGTAAAAGTTTTGAGTGGTCACAAGCGTAAGTTGCACAAATCACAAGGTGACTGCAATTTGAAGAAACGAAATAATAACCGTAAGTCAACAAGAGTAAATAAAAAGGTAGTAATGGTAAAGTGTGTTGTGTGTAAAAAAGAAATTGCATGCATTAGATTGTTCGCGCATTTAGTTTACCACGTATGGAGAGAAATAGGACATATGTATGATCGTCAACTACAGTTCGTTGAACAAGATGTAGCCTGCCCTATATGCAATGTGCAATTTCGGTGTACACACCATTTAGCTAATCATATGACAAGACATTTAGATCCGGCAAGAGTGTATGAATGTCCTTGTTGCTTTAGAACTTTCAAGAGGATAGGACGTTTCGACTTTCATAAAAAATCTTTTTGCAAAAACCTTGAAGAAACCATCGCCTATACAATGCAATGTAGGATGAAGAATCAGTTGTGTAAAAATAAACTTCGAAGAAGACGTAATGGCCATCATAATGACGCGGAGTAGCTAGAAATTTTATTTTCTCGTTTCTAAATCCAACTTAAAGCTTTGTTTTGTTTATATTTTTCATATATTTAATAACTTATATATTCTTACTTATATATAACTTGTATATTTTTTCTAATTCTTAAACTATATATTTTATAGTTTGGTCTGATATGCATGAACCTATCAACTGATAGTCTGACCCAGTCAATGTTTTACTTTTTTTGGTCTTAGTAAACTGACCTAGTTGGATCTGAGTCGACATAAACATCACAATTTGATACTTTTTTTAAGGACATGAAGATAATTGAAGATTTTAGGGGCAGCAACTCCTTCCCATTCAGATCAATTTATTTTCTTTTCAAGTTAATTCGTCAACTTTTATTTGAAAACCTTGTTTTCATTTTATTACAGAACCTATTTGAAGTCAAGAGGAGTCCATTTTAGATCTTAGGTGCTAATTTATAGAAGAAGAAGAATATCTCTTCATTTTCAATTTTTTATCATATTGTAAACAAAATGTCGCACAACATGTGGCATGAATTGTGTTAGCCAGAACAATGCTGTGAAACGGTGTCCTGGTATTACTGTTTTAAATTGCATTAACTGTAAAGAAGGTACATGCATTGATTGGTAATAACAAGGACACACAAGATGCTCTTTGGGGGGAGGGATAAGTAGGCAATACGTGCGGAAAACATACGAAATTAAGAGAAATATTTAGAAATCCGGAGGTTTTTAGAAGAGGGAAGGACGGCCTTTCTCCCCTGCATGCATACGTAACAAAGATAATGTTATTGTAGTTACGTGGAGTTTTGAAAATTCAAAGAATAATGTTTATTTTCATTAATACAAAAAAGGGCACCCTTAGAATTTTCCGAGAGTAATAAGGGAGTGGAAAAAGTAATTACAGTGGGGACTGGAGGGATGAAAAAGTTTGGGTCTCATTCAATCAATATATATCCATTTATGGTCGCGAGACTTTCTAGTTGAATCTCATTTGCACACACACACACATACATATATATATATATGTATATATACTATATTTTTTCGAAAACGGCTCCACTTTTCGGGAAAATTGGCATCCTGGGATTTTCTGGGATTATCCTCAAAGGCACAGTTACTGGACTTTTCAACTATGCTGAACAAAATGTTATTTCAAATTTTTTATTAGATGAATTAACGGGAAAAAGGAGCGTGGGAGGGGGGCTAGTTGCTGTCCAATCTTTTTAGACGCTTAAAAATGGCACTAGACTTTTTAAGTTTCGGTCAAGAGCCCTATCCCAATCTTCTAGGATCACTGGTTCGATACGATCACCCCTGAAAAAAAAACACGCATCTGTGATCTTTCTTCCCGCAAAAATGCAAAACCCCACATTTTCGTATATAGGAGGTTGGAACCTCTACAGTATGATTCTCTGATATGCTGAATCTGATGGTGCGATTTTCGTTCAGATCCTTTGACTTTTTAGGGGCATTTCTTCCCATTTTCGAAAATCGGACAAATTTACTCAGGCTCGTACCTTTTGATAGATAACATTAAACTCAATGAAATTTATATATTTGGAATCAGTGCAAATACTTAATTCTTTTAATGTATCTATTGTTATTAAAACTCTGTTTTTCAGAGTGTAGGTTACTATCAAGCCGCATCGCTCCTTACTTACATTTCGTTACCAGGAACTATTTGAAAATGTTCAACAAAATTGCCAAGGTAAGATGTTATAGTCTGTAAAAGTCTAGGTTAGACGAGTCCTTTCATGGTTTGGTATTGACGTAATAGATGGGCGAATTCACAAAACTGAGTCGAGGCTCACGCTACGAATACTCATTGCCTTTCACAAAAACAAAATATAAATGTTTCATCAGTAGACGCTGGGTTATTGGTGACCCTTGAGCGGGGTATTTATATATCGGGATTGCCTATATCATTGTACTCTCTATAGATCAGCCTTCCGTGGTAAAGAAGGTGTCCATTTTGTTTTTCCCCGTTTCGGAACCCCACCCGAAAGCTTCAGATCGGGCTGTTCAGACAACACTCGTCAATAAAGACAGGCAAGAGTCGCCCACCAATCGCCAGCCTGATTTAATTGACCCTCAGTGTCGGTGCTGGCTAGAGAACTTCATTCCCCCCCCACCCATTAGGGCTGGTCATCGACTGATCTATTTTTGCACTATGGCTGGGGCTTCCTATGTACAAAGAAATTGAACCCCCGGGCCCGGGTATGATTTTGGAAACCATTACTGGCTTCAGTCTATACAGTCTCAATAGCGTATTTTGCAAAATACCCTGCCTCGTGGTCAGACCCTGGACAAGACAGTCAGAATCTGGAATTAGCAATAGTAGACCCCTATTTGTATCTATTATCCTCAAGGACACCATGAGAAGCTTGTAACCATCAACTCTTGTCGCTTTCTACATCAACCATAAACTGCTCTAGAAAAATCTTACCGTTCCCTACTGTAGGAGCTTCCAAGACGCAAAAAGTCTCCTACCTCCCACAAAAATTGTTAGAACTAGATAAGTTAAGAGAGTATAACGTTCGTTTATTGTTATAAGAGGAGGTTTGATCACTAAAACATGTAAAGATTTAAATAGAATATTGTTTGTCTCTTGTCTTCTGCAAAGTCTTAAACTTGGGCAAGATTAGTCGTGATGCCATGCCGCTTCTTTTTCCAAACCTGTCAACACAAATATAAAATTACATATGAGTGGGTTTCACCTAAATAACGAGCAATGAAAGCATTAAAGGGAACTTGAATCATTCTTGTGGGACAAACAACGCTTTTGACTGCGTTTAGCAAAACAGTTTTATACTAAGGGGGAAGGGAAGTAAATTTATGCATAAAAAATAACAAAAAATATGCTCCAACAGTTCGTTCAGTTAGAATATGGCGAAAAGTAAAATTACTTATTATAAGTTTATTAAGTACATTTACATCACTCCATAGATAGCGTTGATGTAGACTATTCACCAATGGGAACCATATGGAGATTTGAATTGATAAGAATATTTATTTGAACATGGTAGTTGTTAATAAAGCGCATAACATGCTAAATTTTGTCTCCGTTAAACAACAAAACAAGCGACCAGTGAAGCTTTTAATTGCTCACTTTGCTTGGTAATTTAATAGCTTTAAATTTTTAGCATTTATTTTTCAACTTTTTGCACTCTCCTTGTGTTACCTCTTAAATTATAAAAATATCAAACAATGATTTATTTATCTGATAGGTTTGAAGTCCTTTAATTCAGAACACTTCCAACTACCGGAGGCTTTAAATTTCTACAGATTGTTTTGGGTGCCCACTGACTGACCGTATCTCCAACAGTAAGTTGTACGAAAAATGCGATTGTATCTCGCTTTCTAGGGCTATAATGCGAAAAAGGATGAGATGGCTAGGAAAACGTTCTGCGGATGAAGGATGACAGATTAACAAAGATTGTCCTTGTCAGCCAACCGTCTAGGGTCAAACGAAAAGCAGGTTATCCCCGAATAAGGTGGGAGGATGTCGTAACGAAAGATTAAAGGGAAATGAGAATTTCTTGTGATGGTGTAAAGAGGGAGGCCTTGAATAGATAGGAATGGAAGAGGAAAGTACAAAGCTGTGTTGGTCTCAGGTAGCTTGATGCTGCAGTGAGGTAGTAGCAGTAATAGTTTTCCAATATAAAGCAAGGAAAGTCAGATTTAAATAAATGAGAAATGTTATTAAAGAATGATTCTTCTTTTAATAAACGAATATTTTGTTAAAATTTGGCCTGGAAATTCGGGGAGACAAGAGGGAGAGGGCGCTAATGAAGATTTTAACCCGGGCGAAAAAGAGACCAGAACCACAACAGCCCCTCCATCCAAATGCATCCGATCAAAATTTTGAGATAGCCATTTTATTTAAAATAGTCAAAGGTTAAATAACTATGCCTCCGGAGTTGGCATTCCCCCTATCGCAGGAACCGGTGCAAGGGATGCAAGTTATGCAAGTTGCTCGTCGTTAACATATAAGTATTTTCAATTAAGAAGTATTAAGGTGAAGAGTATTAAGGTGAAACTTTAAGGAAATGTTGAGAAAGATCCCAAACACAATCAAAACAGAATTTGTCCTTGCTGGTTGTGAAAATGGAATATCAGCAATATCTAAGCAACGGCTCATGGTATAAGGTTGACACTTTCAATGTATGTTGAGGGGGAGTTTAAGAGAGGCTAGAGGGCAACCGCCCCCCTCTTATGCACCCCCTCTCATTAACAATGGTCAAAAGTTTGTAATTGTCAATTTTTTCAAACTAGTCAAAAGGTTTAGAAGCCTTGTCTACAGGGATGCCATGCCCACCACAGCCCTGGGGCAAGGACTGTAAATTATAGCAAATTATCAATTGTTTAGATGCAGGATTTATCATTATAAAAAGGGGAAAGTTTTGATTCTGGGTTTATCGGAAAAGACCAAGAGTATTAAGGAGAAACTTTGAAGAATGTTGAGGGGTATTCTAAACTAAATAAGAAAGCACAATGTGCATCCAGTTTATCAAAAAGGTGGATCTGCAATATCTGAATAACGGGTGAGGGTGTTAAGTTAAAACTTTCAGGACATGTTGAGGGGGATGCTTCAAAGTGGTTGGAGGGCTGCCAATTCCCCTTCCAATACCTCTTTAGTTCCCCTCTCTCCCAAGACATTCGATCTAAATTGTGAAACACCCATCATGTTCAAAATAGTCTAAAGGTCAAATAACTATGCCTATGGGGATAGCATAACACTCCGCAGCTTTGGAGAGGAATGTCGAACGCAATCAAAACATACTATGTACAATAATATTAAAAATAATATTAAACCCTAAAATTACCAGAATTTATTCCGTATAGGAGTGCAGCTGCCCCTTCCTCATCCCCAACCTCCACCTCGTGGTCGTAAAAACTTTTCTGGAAAGATTTCTGGTCTACACTGTTATTATGAGAGTTAAGAGTAAAATTAAACCCCAAATTAGCAGAATTTATTATGTATAGGAGGAGAGCTGCTCCTTCCTCATCCCCAGCATCTCCCTCATGGCGGCAGGATTTTGGAGGATTCTCTTTCGATTGGAAATTGGGAGTTCTAGTCTTTTCTTTTAACTTGAAAGCGATTGGTAACCAACCAGCCCCTGCCCTAGAAGTGTTTCTGATATCTGGTCCTTTTGTTACCCCTTAGGACATCTAATCGACATTTCGAGATAGCCTACCTATTTTGTACTCTCTCTGAAGCTGCTCAATTTCGCGAGTGGGTCAAATTTCCATGGGGGGGTTTTTGTGGGGGGGGGGGGGACGTCGACTCCCCTTTGAAACGTGGGCGCTTCACAAAATTGAAGAAGAAATGCTAGATATTTTCCAGAGGAATTGTTGAAGGATAGTTTAGGTACTCATTTGACTGACATCTAACAGTAAACTGCGACCCGATCTCACTTTTTAGGGCTATAGTAAAAGAGAGGTTAAGATGGCCAGACTCCGTTTAGCAGAAGATAGATTGCTAAGGATCGTGCTTTTTGGCCATTCGTCACGGCATCAAAGAAAAAGAAAACAGGTGGTAGGGTAATGAGTGAACATTTGAAAATTTTGGGGCAAAAGAAGAGCATGCAAGGGTGTGTTGGCCTCCAGGGGCTTGGAACAGAAATGAGTTGCTAGTAGTAATATTTACAAAGTAGCAATAAGGTCAATAATATCATTGGCCGTATAGTAGCATCACGGTAATCAATAGTATTTTAAGAAAAAAAGATACCTACCTAGGTCTCCCTTGAACTGCGTAATAGTTACTAAGGGCTTCAAGGTAGTACCTCAAATCATCGGGTTTTCTAAATGAATTGGACCTGATTTGACCAGTCTCAAAGCTAGAGTCTCTTCCGTAAGCTGGGTCTTCGCCAACGAATCCAACCATGTCTGCTGCCATTTCGGCAGGCATCGTTACACCTACTTTGATTAACGCGCACGAGAGGAAAAGAAAGGCGAAAAACATCACTAGCTGAAAATAAATAAGATTTCTTAGAAATCGTCAAAGTAAATAAAAGATAGACAGAACGCCCGAGAGGAAAGACTAGGCTCCAGAGACAATTTTATCTGAGCCCCCCCCCCATTTTTTTGTTTTTTTTAGCAATACGGTATCAATGCAACGGGAATGTGACGCGTAGCATTGGCTTCGGGTATGGAAACGATAAATTGTACTTAACACCACTGGTCCCCTAATGTAATTTTATTTTCTGGTGGTATAGTATTGACATAACTTTTATCAAATATTTTAAGAGCAAATCCCTTTGATTATCAATTTTCTATTCAGAAACATAATCGTTAAAACTTTGAAATAAGATTTGTCTCGATTTTAAATGTTAAGAAAAACATATTTTGCAATGGGCCGCTTTAAGGCTTGGACCCAGGAGAGTTCGTGAAACCTGTAGAATTCCAAGCTTCTGTTTTGCCAATCTCTTCAGAATCCCCTAAAAATTTGCGAAGCCTTTATAATCTAATATCGGCGCACGCGTCATAATGATGGATTAAAATCGAGATAATTGAAAGCCAATAGCAATCTAACAATTTACATGTAGGTCCAATTCAAATTCCTCAGTATACGCTGTTAGTTTGATTTTTTTTTTTTTTTTTTTTTTGGTGTAAAAATGAAGCAAATAAGTCACGTAATATATTTTCTGTCGATCAAACAACTTGAATCGGGAATGATAGGAATTTGAATCGGGAATAGAATCTTCCTCTATGATAGAAAGGACAAGACCATACATAAGAAGTATATAGGGGGCTCTAGGGACTTTTATAAGATGGGAAGGGGGTAGGGTGACGCTTTAGAAAGCAAAATGCACATTTACTTTTTTGCGATCAAACGAACTACTGGGAAACCTAGTGTATCTCCCTGTGCTATCCATGGTTACTCGTACCGTTGATGCTCATATTACTATTATTCCGATCAAAACTATTCCTAAGAGTATTCAGTAACTTATGGCTCTTACCGCCCCCTTCAAAATGCTGGCCTTCTTTCTTTTGGAACGTGGCTGAGTACTGAGGATTGGTCTGATATTTATAATTTGCATGATCTGGATGAAAAAAAAAATCACTAACTTTCGCAAAAAGCTAAACGATAAATATCTACTTTCTTTCCCAGACAAAAGATTTTAAAAGTGCTCCAATGACAAACCATTCATCAATCAACCCATATAAGCACTAATTAGAAAAAAAATTAATATTTTTAGAAATGGTAAACTGGATGATGCAAATAAACTAAGAAAAGCAATTAGAAAGGAAATACGTATATCTGCCCGATCCTACTACAAGAATAAGGTCAAAGAATTGTTTACCAATAAACCAAAAAACTGGTATTCTGAAATAAAAAAGTTGTGTGGTAGGAGTCCCCAGAAGTTACTGCTAATAATCTTAGCAAGTTCCTTGCTCCCATCGTCCAGAGCCTTCCAGCATTGTCTTATCAATTACCTACTGAAGATCTCCCACCTGCTTTCCTCTCCATATCTCCGTCTGAGATTGAAAGAAGAACTGGGAAACTACGAAAAACAAGTGGCTGCCCTTTAGATATCTCTTTTCCTCCAATTAGTGCTTTCAGTGACTTTCTTTCAAAGCCCTTGTCTGTTATTTTCAATGAAATTACTGAGTCTGGCCAATATCCACAAATTTGGAAACAAGGTTTCATAACACCCTTGAAAAAAAGACGGAAAACCTGGTTTTGAAGGTTTTCTTGCAGACTGGCTGAAGGAAAAAATCCTACCTCTCACTGACCTGAGACAATTTGGGAACATCAAATCCAATTCTACTTCACATACATTGTTTTTCTTATTGACTCAATTGGGAAAATTCTCGAAAACCCTAATTGCTGGCTAAATTTAATTTGTTAACCTTGTTAACCTTGCTTTTGACCTTGTCAACCACAATATTTTAGTTGAGAAACTTATAACTGATTTGAAT
>JAQQPU010002305.1:58130-69389 GCA_029168905.1 Artemia sp. Kazakhstan ARC1039 | reverse complement strand
CTCTCCCCTCCCAGCAAAAATAACAACAACAACAAAGGACGAACTTTGTTATTTGTGTTACTATATTATGATTTGTGTTACTGAATGCCGTGTTGTATGACCTTGTTCAGCTTATAATAAATCTATTTATCAATCTATCTATCTATCGAGAGCACTACAAGTTCGTCCTTTTTTGTTTTTGTTATTTTTGCCGGGAGGGGAGAGTAGAGTTTTGTTGCTATAATGTGATTTGAGTTTTCAAACATCGTGTTGTATGGCCTTGTTTGGCTTATATTTAATCTAGTTAGCGATCTATTTATCTATCGAGAGTAATAAAAGTTTGTCTTTTTTTGTTGTTATTATTTTTGCCCGGAGGGGAGAGTAGACTTGGGTTACTATATTCTTGTTTGAATTTTGAATACCGTGTTTTATGGCCTTATTTAGCTTATAATAAATCTATCTATTGATCTATCTCTCTATCTATAGCTTATGCAAGAAATAATTTTTTTACTTTATTTGGTTGGTAAGTATCTGTAACTCCTTGCCTATCATTAGTCTGTAAAAAAAAAAAAAAAAAAAAAAAAAAAAAAAAAAAAAAAAAAAATGTAACGAGTACTCAAAGCCTAAGGGCAAGCGAGCATATATCATTAACAAGATTGAATATAGTATGTTTACTTGTCACTAGAATGTGACAATTTTTATATTTTGCTATTTGTAAACTGTTTTGTATCTTGGCTAGCATCGGCGCCGGCAGAAAATTTTCCAGGGTGGGCAAAATGCCAAATGCCAAAATATCAGTAGTGGTTGGGCGACAGGGAATATTTTTCAAGATTTTTTTTACGTTGGAATAAGTTTTTTTTAGATACTTTTAGGGAAAAAATTTCAAATAAAAAGGCAATTAAATTACATGCAAAATAAAACTAAATACAATAAATTTTAAACTGGAAGGATTCCTTGCAAAGGAATCAATTTGTTTAATCAATAATATTTTTAATTATTATGCATTTAATCTTAAAAGAAAATCAACAAACCAAAATGGCAGAAAGATTGCTTCCGTAGATTATAACAGATGTAGACTTGTCTTTATGCAATTTCTTACACCTTAGAATAGTTTACAGAAGGAGAAGAGATGCTAAAAAAAAAATCATCCTGCATAAAGTTTTAATTTTTAAGTTTTAAGTTTTAATGTTACTCCTGGCTTTTAGTTGAAACAACTTTTTTTTAATGAAGCTTAGAGATAAACATTTCTTTAAAGGCAATGAAATAAGTTTGTCAATTAAAGTAAAAGTATATAAAAATGGAAAAAGTAATTAATTTAAAAAATTACACAAAACAATAGCCTACTTATAAAAACTAAGATATAAACTCCCAACATTCAGTTCTATTGAGCAATGCCGAAGCGTTGGACGGATGCTTTTTAACAATATCGACAGTTTTGAACTTGGTTATCAAACACCTAAATATTTAATGCCTTTAGACTCGATTGTTTATAAGACGCATTATCAAAGTAGTTTGTTCAAAGTAAAGGATTAAAACTAAGATTAATAAAAATCAAATAAAAATTTATAATTAAATATTTTAATTTAATTTTGAATACTAAAAACCAATATATTTGGCACCTTTATGCTTCATAACTGTAAGCAATTAAATCTTTTTCAAAGCGACAACTAGATTAATACAATCACTCCTCGAAAAATAAATAAATGACGATAAAATACAAAAAACGTATCCGTTCAGTAGGGGGGGGGGAAATACAAAAATTCCCAGCATTCCGTTCAGAGGAAACATATCTGACTATAACGGCTTCAAATATCAGCTCATGCGTACTCTGGCAATAAAAGCATAAGTTGACGGCATATTTTTACCGAACTTGCCCCTTATTAAGTTATTTTCCTTGTGTTTTCTTTAATTATACGAACTTTCTTGGGTACTAATAACAGCACTAATTACTAATAAACAAATACATATTTAGGATCACCATAAAAAACTGATTATTTGATCGAAAACTATCAATAGTTTTCAGGTCAATAGGGTCAAAATATATTGGTAGGCAGTCAACAATGGGGCAATACACATTTTTTCTATAGTTTCTGCCTATTCTGCTTTTTTTCTTTTGGTTTCCTTATAATTACTTTATAATCCCAAATTTCCAGGGGGGCATACCCCCCCCCCCCTGCCGGCGCCCATGATGGCTAGAAGATCATGTTGGAACTTTTAGGAAAGATCTTAAGGGGGAAATGTGAATTTTATGTTTGGAGAAAGGGCAAATATTTTTTCTTGAGTACACATAAGAGAGTAAAAATTATGGTTTTTTTTTGTATTCCTGTCATCCGTTAGAATTGTTGGCTATTACACAATAAAACATATTGGGCAAGTAGATAATAGTTAATTTCTTAACGACATTGGCCTGCCATAATATATATAAAGAAAACGATCAAAAATGGGGTTTCTCAAGGCCAAACGGTGATTTTAAGGCCAAAAAACAAACACAGAAAATCAATGTGAAGACAGGAAAAAATCAATAAAACAACCAAAGAATTAAAAGATAAATAAAGTTATATCAATAAAAAACAAAAATTATAAGACTTTTTAAGGCTTTTAGTGAATATTATATATCTTCTAGTATTTGATTTTTTCATTGTTTTTTTTTCAGATAGTCTTTCTGCGTTTGTTTTGCAGTTTTTTTTTCTAAGGCATTTTCTTTGAATATACTATTTTGTTCGCGCTGAAGAAGAGAGGTGATTGTGCTCTGGAAATATTTGCTTTGTGAGTTTTTCTAGTAATCTCGTATGGCCTGAAACACAAACAATTTTTGATCGTTTTCTTTCTTTATATTAGTTAATATTTGGTTATTCCGCACTACAATTTTGCTAATGCATGCTAGATACCACAGTTCATATAATTATCCAGTAAGCTTATCGCAGATCATTTCTGGTTTTCGTTCTCGGTGCGAACAAAAAGCTCCTCCCACTTCTTTCTGCATTAGCGGGTTAGTCTGTTTCCGATTGTTTCCAAGAAAGTGCATTATTTGTAATAGCGGGTTTCCACTTGTTTCCGATTAGATCACAGTCTGACTTGTCTACCCGTGAAAATATCTGATGCCGCCTAAGTTTCTATCTGCAAAAACGTTCTCTGGAGCACTCGCACCTTGGTCCGGGTTTTTATAATGGATGAGATAGGGAAAGATCATACTGGATAATTATGTAAACTGTGCTAGATACATACAATGTATGTTCTCTTTCATCAATGAATGTCTATATTGAACTTTTCTTTGTCGGGGATTATACATGCTAACACACCCTTGCCGCTGATAAATTTTGCAAACAAAATTTTGCTTTGCAATTGATAGCAATGTCGTATCCAGGTAAAGGGGGGCTTAGGGGTTTGAACCCCCCCCCTAAGTTTTTGTCTAACTCGTAGAAACGTAACAAAACGTAATAAATACATACGAACAAATTTTTTCTACGGTTTAAAAGTATTTTGAACTCACCCCCCCCCCCCCCGATTAGAAATTCTGAATATGCCCTTTATTAATAGTAAATCACACTGTACGTTTGCCACGTTTGTTTCTATCGCTTTGTTTTAAACCTTGCTGTTAAAATTCTTTGTTCACAGTTAGGGTTCTTTATTTTGCATCTTCATTACTGCAAAGAAATAAGCTTATTTAACGAATAACCTAAACATTTGTTTGAGATTATTTAAAGATTATAGAGGATAAACAGCTCGAACTAATTAAAGCAAAAAGTTGCTGCAACTTACAAATAGACAAATAAGAATATCTAGCAAAGACCTAAAGATTCTGAAAATTAATTCATAGTTTGGAATTCGAACGGGTATTTTGTAAATAAAAAAGAACTGTAGGTAGATGAATATAGCCCAAGGGCGAAAGCGGATTGAAAGGAAGTAATAGCCCCGAATATATTAGTTCATTTAGTTTCTAACAGATAGCATTCGTAACAATCTAGTTTTATTTTCAAAAGGTTGAAATTTGAATGCAAAACAACTATTAAGCTCTAGGGCGCGCTCACTGTTCTCAAAATATGGGGGCGGGGTCACTATCGAATGAGTTTTACTTATAAACTGGAGGCAAAATAACTGGAAAGTGCATATTCTATGTATTTTTTATTCTTTCCTTGTCGTTTTCAAAGTCTCCGTCCCCTTTGATACAGACTTGACTGGAATTTTAACCTTTTGTTTTTACACAGCTTTCGGTGAAATGACGTTTAAATTAAAAATATGCTTATTGGCTCAAATTTACAGGTCCATACATATTTCCAAGAACAGCTTGCAATCAAATTAGACTTATCAAGAGCCTTTGACAAACAATTAAAAGATTTCTCCCGGGGAAACCGTGAATGCCATATAATTGGACACAACTTTGAAAGGCAAAAAGCATCGGGAAATGCTTTTGAAATGCTAGGGAAAGACAAAACAAAATAAAGGGAAACACACTTGACTTCTCCAAGGTAGCAGTAAAACATATAAATTATATTTTTCAGCAAAATAGATAGCCACGAACTATGAGAAAAGGGATATAAAAAACAAAATAATGGAAGAAAAGCCAGGTGTTTTCTTACCTTGATTGTCCTCTTTTTTTTCTTTTTCTTTTGTTACGCTAAAAGGATTGTTGTTAGACCTGCAGTTAACTTCAGTAGAATGTTAAAATGAGAGCGAGTTCATTTTTGCTACTTGAATCTGCTGTATTTTTCTTTTAAATGCAATATTTTGTGTTCTTAAGCAAAACGTAGTAACGAACTGTTTGTAAAGAGCAACTTGTACTAATGGTAACCAAAATCACTAAAAAAGAAATCTCGATAGCAAAATATATATGGAAGAAATGCAACAGTTTAGAATAAACTATCAAAAGTTATAAGCCTTAGAAAATCAGAGTTATTTTAGAAAAAATGGGGGAATAATCCAAAAAGAGAAGTGGTCATGAAGAAAATTTAGCGTATCATAAAATCCCGATGACCAGGTTTCAACTTTCTACCTATACAAATGCAAAATTGTGTACGTTTTTCGAAAAGAATCTTATTGGATGTGTGTTTTCCCAGGAGTGACCATACTAAGCCGGTGATGCTAGGACCAGGTGCCCATTTTCGCTAGCGAAAGAGATAGTACCTCATAAAAGTGGCTTTTTATACCAAATCCTAGCGCAAGACCACATATTTTATCCAGGGAGGACCAAAGTGCTTTGGAGTAAACATTCCCATGTATCTGTTGAATTTAAGATCTTCGTAAAGCTATCTATTTAGCTTCAAAGTTTCCGAGGCTTTAACGCCACATTACGACACGTTCGTTCCTAAGACGCACACTGTCCATACAAAATAAACTGTTACCAGAACCAATTATTCTTTTAGCGGCATGTACTATACCTGAGTTGACCCATTCAAACCTCCCTGTACCAGCGGTTGTACCAAAGTACAACCTCTAGGTTGTACTTTGGTTTTATTGTTAGTACAACCAATTATTCTTTTAGCGACATGTACTGTACCTGAGTTGATCCATTTGGACCTCCCTGTGCCAGAGGTTGTACCAAAGTACAACCTCTAGGTTGTACTTTGGCTGTACTGTTAGTGCAACCAATTATTCTTCTAGCGGCATGTACTGTACCTGAGTTGATCCATTTGAGCCTTAATTAAGCACTGACATTTACAGTTATGAATTTTCTTTCGAGTGGAGGCTCAGTCGAATTTTTCTGTGGGCGGAGGAGGGGCCGAAGCTTCAAAAAGTGAATTTTAAGGCCAACCATTTTGTTTTTAATGGCACCTTCAGATAAAGATAGAACAAGGGGGATTTTCTCTCAGATCTTCCGTCAATTTGATTGATGTTCTTGGACTAAGCTTGCAATATAGTTCCCATAGGGTCACAGCTCCCCTTCTACAGAAGAAACATTTTGAGAGCAATATAAGAAACAACATTCATATGTTTACGTGAAGAGAAGGTAATTTCTCCGACGAATTCCGAGTGGAGTAAGATTTGTTTTTCAAAAAGGAGTAACAGACTTAAAATATTGAAAAATATTTGGTTTTTAAGTGCCAAAAGTGTGGTAAATGAGGTTTTGAAGTATGGTGGGTGCTAAGCTACTGACAAATTACTGACGATTATGAAAACAGTTTTTCGTAAATAGTTCATCTTAGAAAAACTCTAATTAAATCCCTCTACAAAAAAGGTGGTAAGAGTGATATTAGTAATGACAGAAGTATTAGCTTGGTTTCTCTAGAAAATAAATTACTTGCCATGATGATACTGATTAGACAAAAAAGTTGGCGTAGATAAGGTTTAAGAGAAAAACATTGCTGTTTTTAGAAGGTTAGAGGATGTGACGATCATCTTAACTCAATAACTGAAAAATCTCTGAATCATCACACCCCCTTTTGTTGTCAATTTGTTACCATTAAATGGAATAGTGCTAAGTACGAGATTACTATTGCTGCGGTTTAGGTTGGAAGTAAGGCTAGTTTTGGTCTACTGTGGAATCAAGAGTTCAGTATGGTTGTGTCCTATCCCCGCTTATACTGATTACGTTGATGGACTTTGTCCTAAGCAACACGGCAAAGACTAAAGGAGAACATGGTATCAGAGAAGAAGGGGAGAATTTCCTGGGCTTGGATTACGCAGATGATTTGAATGCCCTAGAGCAAAGACGGTAGATCTAGCTTAGTGAAGATGTAAAGAGTAGAATAGCCAAGGTGCAGTTCTTTCCTTTTTTTGACAGTGACAGTGGTCATATGCAGCTCTGAAATAGAGCCTTTTGAAAGGCTATAGAAGATTTGTTAAATGCTTTATGATGCAATTTTCGAAGGACAGTTTTAGGAATTCGTTCAAATGACAAATTCGTTCAAAATTCGTTCAAATTCAACCACAAAAAATGTGGCTGAATTCCACTTCTTAGTGTTACTATACAAGAAAGATTAAGATGGCTAGGTCAGATTTGCGGATGAAGGATGACAGATTACAAGATATTTGGCTTTTTGAGCATCCAGCTTGAGCCAAACAGAAATCTGATCGTCTCCGATTGGAATGCGGATACGTCATAAGAAGTTACTTTACAAAAATTGGAACTACATTGGAGGGGACAAAGAGAGAAGCCTTGAATGTATTTGGAGGGAGGAGGAGCGTTTGCCGCTGCGTTGACCTCAGGTGGTCTAAGGCTTTAGATAGTTGTTAGCGGTGATGATTTTTGCAGTGATAATTTATAAATCAAACATTTCGTGGTAACGAACTGTAAGTGTAGACTCGGCTCAATAGCAACCGAAACTGCAAAACGGAATTTTGGTACCAATAGATACATCAAAAGAATCAGATTCTTATGCTGATTTCAAATATATAAATTCATCAAGGTCACCAAGTTTAGTCTTACCCATCAAAAGTTACGCGCCTGAGAAAATTTGCCTTATTTTTGAGAAAAGGGAGAAATACCCCCTAAGAGTTGTAGAACTTTAATGAAAATCACACCGTCAGATTCAGCGTATCAGAGAACCCTGCTATAGAAGTTTCAAGCTCCTATCTGCCAAAATGTGGAATTTTGTATTTTTTGCAAGAAGAAATTTCACGGATGCGTGTTCCAGGGGTGATCGTATCGACCTAGCGGTCCTAGAATATCGCGGGAGGGCTCATTCAAACAGAAGTTTAAAATTCTAGTGCCCTTTTTAAGTGACTAAAAAATGGAGAGCAACCAGGCTTCCTCCCACGCTCATTTTTTCCCAAAGTCACCCGATCAAAATTTTGAGATAGCCGTTTTGTTCAACATGGTCGAAAAATACAATAACTGTGTCTTTGATGATTACTTTATCCCCCTCAGTCCCCGGGGGAAGGTCTGCAAGTTATGAGCTTTACCCAATGTTTACAAATAGTATTGGTTATTGGGCAGTATACAGAAGTTTTCAGGTTTTTTTTCTGGTAGTTGGGGGTGGGTGGGTCAGGGGCTATGTGGGAGGATCTTTCCATAGAGGAATTTTTCATGGGGGAAGGGACATTGCTATGAAGGGGCTGCCGGATTTCCCAGTATTATTTCAAAAAACGATCAGAACTTAAAAATAAAAAAAAACAATTATTTCAACGGAAAGTATGGAGTAACATCAAAACCTAAAACAAACAGAAATTATTATGCATATGATTGGGTTAACCCCCTAGTCATTACCTTGCTCTTTACGCTAAAGTTTGTTTTTACTTTTGTCAAAGCTATTTATTCTAATTAACGGTGTTTGTGATTAAAGGGTCATTCTTAAAGAATTGGAACAAAATTTGACCTTTAGCGTAAAGAGTGAGGTATTGAATGGGGGGCAGACCCCCCCTAATATACGTAATAAAAATATACAAATATAGAAGTTCGTTACGTAAGCTCATTCGTAAGTTACGTCAGATCAAAATTTCTAGAAAGCCATTTAGCCAAAAAAAAAAGTAAAATTAATATTGAAATCTCGTTTTAATTATTCATGTACGGTGAGCCAAAATCAAAGCTGTATTAATTCAAAAACGTTCAGAAATTAATTAGAAAAAAGCAAGTTTTTTAACTTAAAGTAAGGAGCGATATTAAAACTTAAAACGAACAGAAACTATGCCGTATATGAAAGGGGCTGTCTCTTCCTCAATGCTTAGCTCTTACGCTAAAGCTTGACTCTCACAACCTTATTTTTTAAAACAATAAAAAAAACTTCAGTGCAAAGAGCGAGGCGTTGAGGAGGGGACAGTCCCTTTCATATACGGAATAATCTCTGTCTATTTTAATTTTTAATGTCAGTCCTTACTTTCAGTTAAAAAACTTGCTTTTTATTTAATTAAAGTAAAAAGTGACACTAAAGTTAAAAATAGTAGTTATGGTGTACATGAAGGGGCTGACCCCTTGATCTTCCATTTATTTCGCTAAGGGTTTGCTTCCTTTTCCAATGCTTCAAAAACGAACCCAAGCCAAGGGAATGGAAAAAAAAAGTATTTTCCACGATGCCTCAAGAATCGAGGGGCTTCTTGATGCGCAACTACCTAAAAACTTGAAATGTTCCCTTTGAATGTTTGAGAGAAGAACTTAAAGAAAACACTTGCATTTACACTCTAACATTTGCCCCGAGCCTGGGGTGTTTACGATTAAGCAAGTTCCCACGAAACACCTGCATTTCAGTTGCCTGGTGAGGTTGCACCTCACCAGGTGAGGTTGCAAAGCACCTCGTCCTGCTGCAAGTACAAGTAAGTATTTGTGTATACTACACTCAAAGTGCTTTCAGCATAACACTACTAAATTTTATCGTGAATATTGAGAGACTACGTGGGAAGATAATTTCCATTTACTTTGATGTTTTATGTCAGCTTTAATACTTTTTTAATTTTATTTTACAGTCGATTTTTTTTTATTTCAGCATAGGGCTAAAGCAATTAGTACAGACAAACTAGCAACAGAAATGATTTTTATACCCCCTTGTAGAGAAAAAGAAGCTCAACAACATATCCAAAGTTGCCTATTCTAGGTCGACTGGACCGCACATCGTTAAACCGCACATTCTGCGTGGCTGGTTGTTAGTCCAACATGTTTTGTTTGCCAATGTTTTGCCTTTCAAAATATTTGAACTGAAATCTCTGGTACTCCATTGAACACTGAAGTGCTTCGGCCCTAAAACCAAATTCTTAAAATCACAACTAAAGAGTAATAAAAGAAAAATTAAGGACAAAGTGTGCTTTCAAAATCAACTTATTAGTTTAACCTTTTATTTTGGCAGGTTTAACGTGATAGCACTGATGAAATTGTTATTCTGCCTCAAAACGTCAGAATTTCAAAATAACCAAAAGAAATATCTTAGAAAATTGGGGTTTTCAGGTAAGAAGAGACCAAATATGGTTCCAGGGGAGATAGTATGTTTTAATGTCCTTAGTACTTTAAGGGCCAAGGACTTTAATATACCTTTTATAAGTCTGATAGGTTCAGGTCTAGGTTCATATATATTTCAATCACACATTAGTAAAATATTAAGTATACCAATATAGTTACACAGGTAAAGGAACTAAAATAATAAATAACGAAATATACTATAGGGCATATATATTTTCTAAGCTCAATAATTTCCTTAGAGTGAGGTTTCGACTTTACAAATTGATTACCATCTAAAAATAGTTATTTGTATATTATTAATATATAAAATAAATACAGCAACAAAACTGTATTACCATACTCAGGAATTTTAATTATACAAACATTGGAGCTCAACTCTCATAATTTTAAATAATCTCTATTCTAGAAGAGAGTTAATGGAAGAATTGTTTGGCACAAGTCAAGATATTCAATTGGGAATTGGTAGGAAAAGGAAGTCCAATTATATCAAGGGATTTCCGTAAATTGAATGTCACGGGAAGAGAAAGTCTAAATAGAGTATAGAAAATGCCAATTTTATATGCTGCCACCTAGGAAAAAAGAAGCATAGATTTAAATTCAGAATGTTTCAAGCTTAAACGTGTTAAGTGCCTTAAATTCGAGGTATAGTGATTACTTCTTTCAATTTCCTAATCCCTTGTTCCAAATACTTGACATTTTAAGTTTCATAAAGATAGAATCAAAGAGTCGTTAGTTCATTTTTGGGTTATTTTGCATCTCCACCCCCCCCCCCCGACACCCTCTTCCACAAAATTTGAAGTGATCTTTGGTAGGACAAATTTCTGAAAGTTTCAATTTGTTAAGAAAATCAAATTTTTATACATTTTTTAGTCCAATGTTTGGGGGACTCACGCCAAATCGATTCTTTTTTGTCCTTGTTTGGGACATTTTTTCAGGACGAAGTATTTTTCTCTTATTTTGTGCGTAGGAGTATCCTTGGTCCTAGGATTAAAGATAAAAGTTTAAGCCAGTCGAATAAAAGTTTCTCAACCGTTTTTTGGGTCTTATTTGGGGATCTGTTACCACAACCAAGTTTGCTTGCATATTAAGGTCCCCTTATCTCTGGGAGTTTCAGTTGTAAGATTCAAACTCATCAGAAAAAAAAACTTTTTTTCAGCCGGTTCTCTTTGCTTTCTATGATCGTCCTAACAGACTTTGAGGTTCCATTACCCCAGAGACTGATCCCTAAATGAGTCAAGCTGATTGGAATATATAATTTTGGGCTAATTTCTAGCATCATTTTTGGTGGCGTATGCCTTTTCTCATTAAGGCTCTATTGGCCCAGTGAATCCCTGTCTAGTTTTCAAGTCATTTGGGAAGTTTTCTTTTCATTTTGGTATTTATTGTTGCGCCTTAGTATATATTAAGGAGCGATTCTAAAAAACGGAGTTTTTATATTAATGGATCCATCAAAACAATTT
>JAQQPU010002305.1:20500-44848 GCA_029168905.1 Artemia sp. Kazakhstan ARC1039 | reverse complement strand
GGGGGGGAGGGGTTGTCATCCTTAAAGACCAAATTTCCAAAACTTTCAACTACGTTGAATAAAATGGCTATCTAAAAATTTTTATTGGATGTGTTTAGGTTAAAGGTGGGCGTGAGAGGGGGGTTAGTTGCCCTTAAATCACTTTCGACTATTAAAAAGGGTAATATCCACTTCAATTTCAAATCGAATGAGCCCTTTTTCAAGTTTCTACGACAAAGATTTAAATAAAAACCTTATATACCCCAGGGCTTAACTTATAAACCTTGCCCTGAGGGCTGTGGGTGAGTCACCACCTCAAAAATATATTTTCTTTGTGGGAATCAACTACGCTGAAGAAAATGGCTGTCTCAAAATTTTTATTGGATGCGTTTGGGGGAATGATGGGCGTGGGGGGGGGCTATTAGCCCTCCAATCACTTTCAACTATTAAAAAGGGCACTATTCCTTTGAATTTCCAATCGAATGAGCTTTTTTAAAGTTTCTACGACCTTCTTTAAAAACCTTCTATGCCCCCAGGGCATAACTTAAAACTCTTGTCCTGAGGGCTGTGGGGGAGTGTCCGCCTCAAAAATATATTTTCTAAGTGGAAATCAACTACGCTGAACAAAATACCTATCTCAAAATTTTGATTGGATGTGTTTGGGGAATGATGGGTGCGGGGGGGGCTAGTTGCCTTCCAAGCACTTTCTACTATTAAAAAGGACATTAGCCCTTTGAATTTCCAATCGAATGAGCCTTTTTTTAATTTTCTACGACAACGCCTTCTACAAAAACCTGTTATGCCCCCAGGGCATAACTTAAAACCCTTTCCCCGAGGGTTGTGGCGGAGTGTCCTCCCCAGAAACACATTTTCCATGTGGAAATCAATTGCGCTGAACAAAATGGCTATCTCAAAATTTTGATTGGATGCTTTTGGGGAAATGATGGGCGTGGGGGGGGCTAGTTGCCCTCCAATCACTTTCGACTATTAAAAAGGGTACTAGCCCTTCCAATTTTTAATCGAATGAGCCTGTTTTGAAGTTTTTACGAAAACGCCTTCTTTAAAAACCTTATATGCCCCCAGGGCATAACTTAAAACCCTTGCCCTGAGGGTTGTGGGGGAGTGTCCTCATCAAAAACATATTTTCTATCTGGAAATCAACTACGTTGAACAAAATGACTTTCTCAAAATTTTGATTGGATATGTTTGGGGAAAATATGGGCGTGGGGGGATTAGTTGCCCTCCAATCACTTTCGACTAATAAAAAGGGTACTAGCTCTTCAAATTTTCAATCGAATGAGCCTGTTTTGAAGTTTCTACGACATCGCCTTCTATAAAAACCTTATATGCCCCCAGGGCATAACTTAAAACACTTGCCCTTAGGGTTTTGGGGGAGTGTCCTCCTCAAAACATATTTTTTATCTGGAAATCAGCTACGCTGAACAGCATTTTGATTGGATTTGTTTGAGGGAATGATGGGCGTGGGGGGGCTAGTTACTCTGCAATCACTTTCAACTAATAAAAAGAGCACTAGCAACTCGAATTTCCAATCGAATGAGCTCGTTTCGAAGTTTCTACGACAACTCCTTCGATACGAAGTGACCGGCTGAAGAAAAAATAAAACACATTGTGCCCACATCGTTCTTTACCTAGGCAGCGCTAGCGGGCTGCCTATAAAAGTTTCAATCTAATAGTTTAAACTGTTCCTGAGATATTACATCTAGGCCTACTCCCTTTTGACAACTAGGATGCACATAATCTCTTTAAATATTACATCCCCTCCACATTCTCTGAATTTTTCAACTAAATACCCTTCCCTAACTGTTTTTATAATATTGAAGATACACTGTTTAGATAAGTTAGATTTATATAGTGCCATTTTATTTAGTTAAACATTCTTCTTGGCTTTCCCTGAAAGTTTAGGCGTAATAACCATAACCGTTTCTGAGATCAATATAGATACATCAAAAAACGCATCAATATAACCTTAGTGCACCTAGTATCATTTGATTTAGTTCAATCTACACTTGAACATTCTCTGAAAGTTTAAAATGAATACCCTTAGCATTTCCTGATATGATGCATATATGCCCTTTTGATCCCCTGGATATGCATAGAGTCTCTTGATGCAGGTCAACATTCCTTTAAACATTTCTTGATGTTTCTAACTTACTAACCTTACCCATTATTAATGTAGTTTAGACAACCCCTTTTGACAACAGGGATGCGCTTAAACTCTTTTGATTTAGTTATTCTCTTGATTAGTAATAGTAGTAGTAGTGGTTTTAGTAGTTGTAGTAATAGTAGAAGTAGAAGGTTTTGTAGTTGTCATAATTGTAGTAGACCGAAACAGTAATAATAGTCACAACCGAGATCACAAGTAGTCAAAGTTTCAGTCACAGTCGTAAACAGTCGCAGTCAAAAGTAGTTACTGTCAGTATATGTTGCAGACACAGTTGCAAATACTACCCATAGCAGTTGCAAAAAGTTGTAGCAGCAACTAGTCACCGTTGCAGGTAATCCTAGTGGCAAGTAGTTGCAGTTGCACTCGAAAGTAGTCGCAAGTAGTCGCAGTCAAAAGCTTTGGTTATCGCAATCACAAGTAGTCACATATAGTCACAGATGCAATCAAATATGGTCGCAAGTAGTTGCAATAGCAGTTGCAAGTAGTCACAGCTACAGTTGCAAACTATCGCAGTCACAAGTAGTCAATTTACAAGTGATTGAAGTTGCAAGTGATTGAAGTTGCGAGTAGTCACAGTCATAAATTTATGTAGTCAAAAATAGATGCTGTCATAGTCAGAAGAAATCGTAGGCGCAGATAGTCACTGTAGCACTGTGTAAGTAGTTAAAACTAGTCGCAGTGATTGTCACAAGCAGTCACTGTTGGCGGTGGTCTCAGTCAAAGCCGCAAATTGTCGCAGGCAGTTGCAGATGCAAGTAGTTGTAATCGCACTTACAAGTAGTCAAGGTCACAAGTAGTCACAAGTAGTCTTAGTCGCAGTTGCAGGTGTCAAACAGTTGAGTTCGTAATGGTAATTAATCGTAGTTGCAGTCACGAGCAGCCGCAGTTGCATTTGCAGTTGCAATAGTTCTGATATTAGTAGTAACACTGAAAGGTTCTGTTGCAACTCAACAGCAACTGGGTGGTGTGAAATTGAATAAAAGATTGTTGGCCAAATTTGTGAGAAAGAACATTTATTTCTACCCATATTTGTCATTTTCTGTTTATATTTGTACCTAAGTGCCATTTTAAGTGGCTTTCTCTTGGTGTGTCACTTAACTTACTTGCATCTTGAAGTTAAAGCATTTTTATTTTCTATTCCCAAGGGACTTGTCCTTTATTTGCTAGTTCAATAGTAAAAACAGCTGATGTTTGTAAACAAAGCCAAGCCAAATTAATGTCCTTCTTCTTCTTTCGAATGTGCAGCCATTAATAGACGCAGTTGCCAAACGCTAAATATTAAAACGCGATCAATTACGTTGGATCGTCCGTTTTTGCTTATTTTTGGTGATAGTTTTTGCAGAAGGGAGCAATATCAAACAAACAAGAGGCCGAGTTGTTACCATTGGGATTTTAATCCTTAAACTGCTGGGAATAGGTGATTTAAATATTGCACTTCCGACATTCTGGCTACATCGAAAGCAATAAAAATCTTCAAATTAGAAAACATATTGGCTGAGTAAACATATTGGCATATTTTGGCCTTCACACTAATTGTATATATTCTTGATTGTAGGCTAGACTAAAAGTTGGTACTGGTTTATTGAAAGACCAAGATGGTTCCCCTCTTAGATCAGTAAATCGACGCTGGTGCATAGCCAAATAAACCCCTGCTGACTGATGAACTGACTCCCAACAACGGGATCAATAAACTTGCCAAAATGACAAAACTCAAAAAGGACAGACGTGAATATCTGTGTGTGTCTTGCAACACAAAAGTGACCTCTCACGTAATCCAGTGTTTTTCGTGTGCGGAATGAACTCATACCAAATGTGCAGGAATCAAAATCACCAGGAGCTACAAACGTAACCTGACTTGGATTTGTGCAGCGTGCACCCTAGTGGTATAAGAGACATTGCCGATAACAAAATACCCCAGCCTCCAAGTCCCAAGAAACTCCTATTTGCAACGACATGCCTCAACAGGAACCCTCAACTGGACGGTCAAAAAACGATAAGTCCTATCTTACTACTCTAAACCCAACTGTATACTCACACATAAGTGAATAAAAACAAAAGTATCGGATGTCACTGGGTCACACTTAACTGAGGCGACACGAGAGGCATCTAGCGGTCGCATCGTCTGCGAAAAGGTGGCACTGTCACCGTCTTTGACGGAGATCCCATCTATTGGGTTGTGTAGTTTCGACACAGATTACGAGAAGGAAGCGAATATCGGTGAAGGAGAAACTGTTTCTACAGCTGAACTTTTCTGTTTGCCAGAGAGAGTAGCGCCATCATACTGACACTGTACATTGTGCCCGCAACTCAAGCCTCTTTCAACCATGGGGAAAGGAAGTCCTTCAGCCTTCCAGTCCCTTTCGCAGCGTCAAAGAAGTAAAAATTACCACTCGTCTCTCCAGTTTCGATGCGCCCAGCACTCTCTTTGACCAAAAAGTTCTATGCTTTGGGACGATGCAGGGACTACGCCGTACGAGATGTTTCAAGCCCGCTCAAGTAAGCTGGCCAAAACGGAGGGTAACCGCCTCTTGCTTGACGTTTCATCCGGTCATACGCGTAAGCCGCAAAGAAATGTCAAGGAGAATGTCCTTACACTGTTGACCTCCAATTGCTCCATCCGGAACAAACCCTCTCACGACGCGGAATATTCATTAGAGTTCACTATTGTCAACGCCCTTACGACAAGAGTTGAGCAGCAGAACCAAATAATCACGGAACAGAAGACGATGATAGCTCAACTAACAGCTACAAAAGCCGTATACAAGCAGCAAATCGCTGACTTGATCGAAATGCTTCTCAAAAATAACCGATCGCACCATAAGAGCCGGACAGTCAGCCTATCAACACGAAAGAGCACGAGTACTATGATTGATCCCCATGAGACAGTTATCGTTAGCAAGGTACTGCGCCATATCAGTACAAGGGAAGAAGGTGAAAAAACAACACATGTTACAGATCATCAAATCTCCCCGACTACAGGAACAGCTGAGTCTTGCCAGCCTTCGGCAAAAATCAGGGCTTATCTTCGGAAAAAGGATCAATCAGTCATTGTACTCGACTCTCCAACTAAAACTCAGAAAAAGGCAGAAAACGATTGCTTTTATTTTAAAAATGAACACTGTCGATGGGGCAACGAGTGCCAGAATTCCCATTCAGTAGCAGTTCTGTCGATCTGTGAATATCACTCCAGCTTTGGTGGTTGTGAAGGTGCCAAATCAGACAAATGCGCAAAACTTCATCCCCCGAAATGCAGGAAGTTTGCAACCTGCCGCTGCAATAGAGGATATCGTTGCAACTACTACTACCCACCGTCACCAGTTTCACATACAGCCAAACCTAACATGGATACCACAAGACCAAAACACTCGACACATCCTCTGAAACATCACCCACCGCAACAACTTCAACAGGAATGTTTTCGAACTTGTACTTTCTACAGGAATGTCTCCTCAGCCACAGACAACGTCTGCCACCAACAAACAGGGAAAAAACAATGGAGCAATACACCAAAATTAACCAGCAGTCAACAGAAAACAATTGGAAGACGCAGCTATGGTACAATAAACACAAAAATCAACCACCACCATCTAAATCTCTTCCGTCAAGAACCGACAAACTCCAACTCTCGATACTACAATAAAACTTACCGGCAGATCCCAGGTCAAGTTACCGTGCCTCCGGTCACCATCCTAGAGAAGATGGTGTAATATCTAAAAAGGAAGGTCTAGCAAACTGGAATCCACAAACTGACCTAAAAAATAAAATAACTGCGCCCACCAAAAAAAATATTTGAACGCAGAATTACTCAAGGCCGTGGGCGAGCTAAATGCGAAGATTCCCCTCAAACTTGGAAGAAAAAAAAAACATATTTTCAGTTCTTTCCCTAACATGGCACTCATCAACGCCCAGTCCCTCGGAAATAAGACTGAGGAGCTCAAACACTTCGTACGCCGTGATAATATTGACATCGTAGAAACTTCTGAAAGATGGATGGCCTCGGCAGATTTCGTAGAAAAAGACGCATACTGCTTCCATCTGCTACCGCGGTGTGACGCTGATGGAACTCTCGTCCATCAGCGTTGGAACTCCCGTTGCACGAAAAAGGAGGCGTCGGTTTTTTGTGCAAAGCTTTCATTAAATCTCTGCTTCTGCAAATATCATTCCCGAGGAACAGATTTTTAGAAGTCCAGTGGCTATGGGTTAGGCCTCAATAGCTACCTAAAGTCTTTGGGTGCGTTGTCTACGGAATCGTTTATCACCCCCCAAATGGACCGTTCCGTAAAGACTTACTCTCTTACCTGCAAAACTGCACGGACTGGATTCGCTGCATATACCCCTGCGCTGTGATAATCATTGCTATAGATTTGAATGACCTAAAGTCATCGTGGGTGTCTGAAACGCTATCCCTGAAGCAGATAGTCAATTGTACCATCAGAAAAGAGAAGACTCTCGGCTGTATCTTCACTAACTGCGCCGATTACTTTCGCGAGCCCGAAACTCAGTAGCCACTTCGAAGAGGAGACTATCTAATTATTCGCCTGGTACCAAACCGAAACCGGTTACAAGCCGGTTACAAGCCGAAAAATGGATATGAGATTATAAAATACCGTCCGATGTCCAAAGTGGTCGTCACAAATTAGAGAAAATGCCTCTCCTTAACAAACTGGACTGAGTTGCTGAGACTCGAGGGAGCTAACGAGATGATTGAATTTCTTGTAGACTACCTTTTCGAAGTATTTCAACAGTGCTTTCCTGAAAAACAGAAAAAGGTCAAAGCTCTGGACAAGACCTGGATGACGGACGGGATCAGATGAATAATAAACGAACTTGACCAACTGTTTGACAAAGGGTACCAGAATGACGCAAGGAAGTTGTGGATTGTAGTTTTGAACTAATGTCGAGCCACCCACCGACAGTTCGGAGCCAAAGTAGTTGAACAACTTTCGAAGACAGATCTCAGGAAATTCCACACTACAGTTTAGAAACTACTCTGTTGTCAATCTCGGAACTCTGAAGTTTTTGATCAAGAGGGGAGACCCTTGTCAGCAGACGAAGTTAACTCCTACATCACCGAAATCTGCTCTAAACATCGACTTCTTCAGCAACTACTCGAATTCGATGGAACACTGAACAAAATCCCGATAATCACTCCCCTATAAGTCGAGAAAAAGATTCGCAAGATGGACCAGAATAAGGCATCATGTCCTTTCGAAGTCCCCACCAAAATTATTGCCCAGTGTTCGAAAGAACTGTCTACACCACTTGCTGCCGTTTTCAATCAGTGCCTTGTTGAAGGAGCCTTCCCCCAGCATTTAAGTTGGCGTATATCGTCCCAATCCCAAAGATGCCGAACCCGACACAAGTTAAAGACCTGCGGCCTCTCTCGGCCTATCCACGGCAATTTGGATTCCACCCCAAGCACAGCACTATACACTACCTTGTCATCATGATGGAAGAAATCCTGATCCACCTTGAAAATCCTGGCTCTTACGTCAATGTTCTTATCGGGGATATTGCCAAGGCGTTCGACCTCTTAGACCATTATATCGTCGTTTCTGGAACAGCTGAGATCAAAACTCGACAATTTCTTGTTAGACAGATGGCCAGTTTTCTGAGCGACCAGATTCAATGCGTTGAACTTAAAAATACGCAGACAGCAAAGATGTCAAAGCTCCTCCCCATCACCTGTGGAGCCCCTCAAGGTACCAAACTTGGACATCTGGCTTTCCTCATAGCTGTAAACAAGCTGGTAATCCAACTAAAACATAGACTGAAATTTGCCGACGAATTGACACTACACACCTTTCGATTGGTCTCATTCAAATCACAAACACTCAAGCACACCCTTCAGGAGCTGTGGCGTCAGGCAAGCGAGGCAAAACTTCAAATCAGCACTGAAAAAAGTGTGGTCCTCTGAGTCAACTTTACAAAGCATATTTCAGAACAGACAGAACCTGAGGTTGATCTTGAAGCAGTGGAGTCCGCGAAAATTCTTGGCATCATAATCGACAATGACCTTGGATGGGAATTCCAAACCTCCAAATTGGTTCAGAGAGGAGCCAGTCTTCTCAGACAATTTGCCCAGCTACGAATATTTGGACTATCCCACCACAACTTGACCAACCTCTTTAAAACCTACGGTCGTCCTGCCCTGGAATACGGATGTCAGGTTTGGCATCCTAGACTCACCAAAGCTCAGGATCTTAAAGTCGAGCGAAATCAAAAACTCGCATGCTGAAACATTCTTGGGCACGAATATAGATCATATGAGGACAGTCTGGCATCACTAGGCCTGAATACACTATCTGCCAGGTAACACAAGTTGCTCATGACTTTTGGAAGGTCCTGCCTGTCGTCTGATTTTTTTTCGTAGCATCATGCCAGAGTTTCAGCCAGCTCCTGAAAATCCACGCCCCACCCAAGGGTCAAACTCGAGAAAAGGCAAATGTATGCTCCCTCCGGCTAATAGTAGTGTGCAATACGATCGTTCCTTTATACCATTAAAAAAAAAAAAGTTTTTTTAACTGAAAGTAAGGAATGACGTTAAAACTTAAAACGAACAGAAATTATTCGGTATATGAAAGGGGCTGTCCCCTCCTCAACGCCTCGCTCTTTACGCTAAAGTTTTTTATTGTTTAAAAAAAATAAGGGTTGTGAGAAAGTCAAACTCTAGCGTAAAGAGTGAGGCGTTGAGGAGGGTTTTAGCCCCTTTCATATACGGAATAATTTCTGTTCGTTTTATGTTTTAACGTCGTTCCTTACTTTCAGTTAAAAAAACTTTTTTTTTTATTTAATTTTTGAACGTTTTTGAATTAATGCAGGTTTTTTATTTTGGCTCGCCGTACATGAATAATTAATACAAAATTTGCATATCAATTTTACTTTTATTTGGTTAAATGGCTTTCTCGAAACTTGTTTAATTTTATTTACGAACATTTTTATTAGTAATAAATATATGTAACATACGAATTAACTTACATAGCAAACTTCTATATTCATATATTTTTAATACGTATATTAGGGGGCTCGCCCCCTAGTCAACACCTCGTTCTTTAAGCTAAATTTCCAATTTTGTTCCGATTCTTTAAAAATGACCCCTTAATCACAAAGGCCGTTATTTAGAATAAATAGCTCTTATGAAAGAACTCAAAAATCTTCGGCTTAAAGAGCGAGGCATTGACTTGGGGGTGAACCCAACAAATACGCGTAATATTTTTTGTTCGTTTTAAGTTTTGATGTTACTCCTTATTTTACGTTGGAAAACTTGTTTTTTTATATATTTAATTTCTGATCTTTTTTAAATAATGCTGGGAAATCCGGCGCTTCCTTCATAGCAGAGTCCCTTCCCCCATGAAAACTTCCTTCATGGAAAGATCTTCCCACATAACCCCCGATCCACCCACCCCCTACTACCAGAAAAAAACCCCCTGAAAACGTCTGTATAGGCTACTTCCTAATGACCAATACTATATGATAACATTGGGTAAAGCTCATAACTTTCAGCCCTCCCCCCGGGGACTTTGGGGGATTGAGTCATCCTATAGGACATAGTTATCATATTTTAAACCATGCTGAACAAAATGGCTATCTCAAAATTTTGATCAGGTGACTTTGGGAAAAAAATGAGCGTGGAGGGGGCCTAGTTGCCCTCCATTTTTTTTGGTTACTTGAAAAGGGCATTAGAACTTTTAATTTATGTTCCAATGAGTCCTCGCACGATATTCTAGGACCACTGGGTCGATACGATCACCCCTGGAAAAAATAAATAAATAAACAGGCATCTGTGATCTTTCTTCTGGCAAAAAATGTAAAATTCCACATTTTTATAGATAGGAGCTTGAAACCTTTACAGTAGGGTTCTCTGATACGCTGAATATGATGGTGTGATTTTCATTAAGGTTCTATAACTTTTAGGGGGTCTTTTCCCCTTTTTTCGAAAATCAGGCAAATTTTCTCAGGCGCGTAACTTTTGATGGGTAGGACTAAACTTAATAAACTAACTAAGCTATAATAGCTATAAACTAATAGGCTTAATATAACTAATAGGCTTAATAAAAGCTATAAACTAATAAGCTTAATATAACTAAGCTATATATTTGAATTCAGAATTGAATTTTGATTCCTTTGATGTATCTATTGGTATCAAAAACCCGTTTTCTAGAGTTTCGGTTAACATTGAGCCGGGTCGCTCCTTACTTACAGTTCGTTACCACAAAGTGTTTGATATTTTTGTGAACATTATAATAACATGTCACAGTGATTAATGTCTTTTTTTTCTGACATGCCAGTGCTATTCTTTTGGATATTTTGGCGTAATAATAAACTTGATTGATTGATTGATTAATGTCCTTTGCCGTTCCAAAGATATTGCAGATGACGCCATTGATAACCTGGGTGCACACAGTGTCTTTTGATTTGGTTCAAAATCCCGCTAGACATTTCCTGAAGTTTGACCTTATCCTTAGTCTTTTTGGACCCACCCAGGATCACAATCAAACACACCCTCCTTTCTCAGTAATATATCTCATTTTCAACAATAGGCAAATTGCATAATTTGCTACCCTTGTGCAGAGGGCTGTGGAGGTTCATTTAATTGCCCAAGGCATAGTTATTTGACATTTCAACAATTTTTACAAAGAGGCTCTAAAGTTTTGATTCTTTCGATATTTTTCTTGTTATAGAATTTTATAGATTTTTTTTTTTTTTTAGAGTTCCTATTTTTATGGACACATTTTGCTCTTCACTTACGGTTTATTACCACGAGTTGTTTGATAAAACAGGAACTAAGGAACTGTAAGGTGAGAGGGCAGAAGAAGTTTCAAATAAAGGGTTTTTCCTAAAGCTACTTAAGAAAGGGAAGAAAAGCTTTTCCAAAGGAAACAAAACTTGAATTTCTACCCTGCTATATAATAAGATTGTAATATTCAGGAACTCTGGAGTTTTTATGTCGGTGCTTAACGACATAGAAGCAATGGAGAGTCACTTTATTACTCCGCTGGTTAGTTTTTTGATTTAGAACAAAGGCTCTGAAGCTACCATATAAACATACAGTTCTTAAAACGTTAATATTAGCTTCACAACCTTTACAGTGATTAAATAAAAAAGGGCTATACAAAAAGTTTCCATGGAGTAGATATTCTCACTTAGTTTCTTTCATTAAGATATAAAATTATATATTAAAAGTAGTAATATTACAAGTTTAATTTGCAAGCAAACATCTATGTTTGCTTTTTCTCTTTTTTTTATTAATCTCTTTCCACTTTAACCTTTACTAAATTCATAAAGGTATCCCGATTCGATGTCTTTCGCTCAAACAAAAACACATTAGTACCTTCTCAATTTTAATCACCTTTGGAGCTGTGCTGAGGAGGGGGAGGACAATTGCTATTTATTGATAGATCACTTCATTGAAAATCCTTTGAAGTATTTTTCAAACTCTGTCAAATTTTGACAGAAAAGGCTGATTTCACATTCCTCCCCTGCTGGCTGGTCGGTTGCCCTTCGATCGATCTTCAGCATCCCACTCAACATAGCTTGAAAGCTTCAATTTAAAATCCTCAGCTGTTCTAAGCATAAATAAAGTCCTTTGATGATTCAGACCCAAAAACGAACAGAAATTACTATTAAACAATAAATCAGACTAAAAACAAACAGGGATTAATATAAAACATCATTTCAAACATAAAAGTGACAGATACTAACATAAATGAATAAATTCATCGAAAAACGAGTAAAAATTAGATTGAATATTCAAGTCAATTTTAGATCCAGCCGCAATTATTTCAATTAGAAGTTTGTCTTCTTCCCGTAAAAGTTCTAAGCCCTATTGCATCATTTGCGCCTTATTGAATGAAAACAAAAAATACTATAAACTTTTTTATTTAGATTTATGCAATTGAAAAATATTGAATACAATATGCAATGTCGTATCATGAAGATACAGTGTTGATATTTCCAGGAATTGTTATCACTGAACATTAAATATTTAATTTATCTTCAATAGTTCTTTCCAGACATCTTGATTATTATAGCGATTTATTTTTTATTCGTCATACATTTGTTGTAAAACTGAACCAGGTTTTCAATGAAAAATAGATGTTACAATAGTCTTTTTAAGTTTAAATTATTATAGGATATTAATTGTGCTGGTTTTAAGTTTGATATGACTCTTTACTTTTCTCTGAAAAAACTTCTTATTCGAAACACTTTTCCTAAATTAAATTTTGTGTTTTCTTTTATTCCCAAAGTTTTATTACTGGTTATTATAATTGCTGTTTCTTAAGTTCTTCATGTCTTCAGCCTGAGAATTAATACATCTGATTTGAATTAATTAGTTCTAATTAGCGTATTTTTATTTAATTTAACATTCCCCTGAACATTCACTCAAAGATTCAAGTACATTCCATTAGCCGTTCCTGATATATCGCTGATACGCCCTTCTGACAACCAGGATGCACCGAGTTGTACTTTCATCGAGCTCAACATCCCCCTCAACATTCCTGAAAGTTTCAGATTAATACCCTTAACTATTTTGAGATATTGCAGACATACCATTTTGACAACCAGAGTGCATATGATGTTTTTGATATAGTTCAGCGTCACAGTCGATATTTCTAAGAAGTTTCAACTTATTAACCTTTTCCATTCCTGAAATATTACAGCTACGCCCACCAAAAACTTCTAATTTTGTTTAAAATTCTCCTTAGCATTCCAAGAAAGCTTCTACTTAATTCTTGTAGCTGTTCCTGACATCAGTAAAAGTACTCCAACTAACGCCTTTTTTAAAGTTTGGATATTCCGAGCGTCTTTTGGTTTAGTGTAACATCCCACTTAGTATTTCCTGAAATTTTGCCTTAATAACTTTAGCCATTCGTGAGACATTGGAGATTAATCATTTTGACAACCTTAACGTGTTGTGCCATTTTGACAAGCAGGATGCAGTTAAGTTCTTCTGATTTAGATCAATAGTTCTAGTTTTAAAAGTAGAAGTTGCAATAGTATTTGCAGACACAATAGCAATCGCAGTAGTTGTAGCAGCATTACTAGTAGCACTAGCAGTCGCAAGCGGTAGCAGTTACAGTTGCGAGTTTTCGCATTCACTGCCAGAAGTTGTCACAGTCACAAGTAGTCACAGTCACAGATACAAGTAGTCACGGTAAAAAGTAGCTGCAGTAGCATTTAAGCTGCATTTGTAAGGTTGCCATCTTTCGAGGACCAGAATCTGTGTCTGGTTGTTGCCTTAAGCAGACTTTGGTTAACATGCGGTATTAAACGCTCGTTCTTAACGTACTAATTTTTATTTATAAAATTAGTCACCCAAAGTTTCTTAGGAAACAATCAAAAAATGGCAGCTTTTAATTTAGGCAATGGAGTTCGTGCTCAAATTCGGTGATAACTTGACTTTAACGTTAAATTCAATAAATAAAAAGTAAAGAAAAAAATGTTGAATTTCGTGGTAGCCTATTGAGTAAATTTTCCTGAATGGTTTTCGTCGAAATCGATTGGTGTGGTGTGTGTGCACCAGCTATCAAATGAGGTTGTTTCCGCCAGCCAGGTGTCTTCACCGAGAAAAAAGGATTATGGTAAAGTTTAGAACTACTGAATATTTATACTAGAATACACTTGACTAATTAGTTATTGCCCGAGTTCAATCTAAATTATCTGGTAAGGTAAATTCTGCCAATTAAATGGGGAATGGGAATAATACTATTTCAAGTTTTATTTCATCAGTCAGAGGCATTTCAAATAGGAAGAAAGAAAGTAAAATAAAGGGTTTCCAAGGGGAACTAAGAAAACTTGGAATAACCAAAAATGATTAGAATCATATTTATCAATTCAACTCGAAACAAGGTATTTATCAATTATTTCAGTTAGCCAGAACAAGTGCCCCTTGGACCTTAGGTAAACTATAACTTCCAACAAAGAAGATACTTTTGAATGAATTTCCCTAGCTTGTGGATGGAATTTCCCTAGCTAGCTAATGGAAAAAAGTTCCGTTAGCTTGCTGTTCCTTGTTGCGAGTCACCCTCCTCCTTAATAACTGGTCAAGAAACACAAGAGGCCAGCAATTTGTCACAAAAACAGTAATATTTTGACTGGTGATGGGAAGAGGCCCAACAATTCGTCACAAAAACAGTAATATTTCAATTGTTGATGGGAAGAGGCCCAACAATTCGTCACAAAAACAGTAATATTCCAATTGGGGATCGGAAGAAGCCAAATAATTTTGTCATAAAAAACTTTGTCATTTAATTCGTGCATGGAAAAGTGGCGAGATAAATCAAACGACATCCCATGGTACCAAGCTGTCAAAATTCTCATCAGATCGCTCCCTGTTTTGGGGTAGTTTTATTCCTATTTCTTAAACTATACAAATGTTCATGTGATAATAGCTTTTAAGGGCCGATTTAAAAATTAAAACATATTGTATATTTAGAATCAGAATGAATGACTGATTTTGATGTTGAATATATTATAATCGAAACTATGGTTGTTGAAGTTTTATTTTCTATTGACAAGGGTCACTCTTAGCTTTCTGTTTTTTACTGTGAACTGTTTGATCCAAGGCTTTCTTAAATCTGTATAAGGATTACTGCTCCATCTTCAACGTTTATTTTTAACATTAAAGTTTATTATTCGTTAGAAAAAATTCTTCGACAGTGATAGTTACCCCTGAAAAAAGAGCCGTTTCAATGATTTATCATGAGGGGGACCCGAAGCATCAAAATCTAATTAAAGAGTCATCGTTTCCTCGGATTTCAAGGCGAGTTCCTCGAACCCAGCTTTTTTTATGGAGATGTTCACCATGGATACTAGTAGGAGGGCGGGGACATTCCTCCTGTGGAATTAGAATATTAAAACGATGTATATAAAAAGTAAAATGAGAAATATTACTATTTAAATCCGGATAAAAACAAAGCTCCTTGTGGCACTTACAACCACCTCTCCTGAGAATTTTCCTGGTGTTATTTAAGATGACTTCTCCACTTCTTCATCTTTGTTCCGACAGCAATCTGAACTTAAGCTTTCATCCCCCGATGTAATTCCCCTCCCCAAAATCTTCCGCTGTAAATATCTAAAGATCCACTGAGAGATAGAAAATTTGGGTACGAAAGTACAGTTTTTAAGAATAGAAGTACACTCCGCCCACCTACACAAAAATCCACCAGCAGTCCTCCATAATAATTAATACAAAATTATGCCCAACTGTGCCCAACAGGCATTTCCTCAGCATTCGTCGAAGTTTCACTTTAATACCCTTGGCGTTTTCTGACACCCCCAGAACTAAACAGTCCCCCTGTTTTCAAATGATAGGTAATGTATAAAAACAATGGGCACATTGCATTACTTACAATCCTTGCCGGGGCCCAGGGGCACCCAGTATCTCCTGAGGCATAGTTATTGGACGGCATAGCTATTTCGAACAAAATTGCCTTTGCAAATTTTTAACAATTTTGAGGGGCGCATCTAAACGGAAAGAAGGGGCCGGTTGCCCTCCAATCATTCTTTATACCCCCGCCCCCCCTCAATACGCCTTAACACTTCAACTTAATACCCTCAGCCGGTCCTACGATATTACTGATATGCCATTTTGACACGATGTTCTACATTGTGTGCTATGATTTTGTTCAACATCCCACTCCACATTTTAAGAAAGTTACAGCTTAATACCCTAAACCTGCTTGGAAACACAAACAGGCTTTACGTAAACAAAGGGTAGCTTTTATAGCTTAAGAGCAGTGGTGTCGTTTTGGAGGGGGGAAGAGGTGCAGTTGTCCCCCCAATAATTTGGAGAAAAAATATTATATAGTCAGTGCCTTTTGACTCTTTGGATTTAGACCCTTCTTCTTGCCCCTCTCCCCAATGAAAACGCTGGATCTACGCCCCTGCTTACAATACTTGCCTCAGAGACTGTGAGGGGCTATGGCTTATTCCCCATAGGCATAATTATTTGACTATTAAAAAATTTTGAGCCAGATTGTTATTTCAAATTTTCATCGGATGTCTGTGGAGGGAGGACATCTAAAAAGGGCATGGTAGGGACACTAGTTGCCCTCCGACCACTTTTCGACATTTCCCTTAACATGCCCTGAAAAATTAAACTTAATCCCCTCAGTTGTTTTTGAAGTATTGCAGATTCACATTTTGATAAACTGGATGCCTATTGTTCCTTTATTTTAGTTTAATGCACCCCTCCTAATTCCCCAAGTTTGGTCTCAATATTCTTAGCTTTTTTTGCAGCACACAAAATCAAACATTCCCTCTTTTCCTAATGATAAATTCTGCATTTAAACAACGCGCAAACTACATAACCTACAACCCTTTTCCCTGGGCTATGGGGGACATGGCAACCCTGTGGGCATAGCTATTATACCTTTTGGCTAGTCTAAACTAATTGGCTATTTCATAGTTTAGATCAGTATTGAGAAGAGAGTTCACCTAAAAGGGCAGGGGGCTGGCTGCCCTCCGATCACTCTCCCTCAACACACCTTGAAAGTTTCAACTTAAAACCCTCAGCCATCCATTAGACATGGCTGATAAGCCCTTCTGATAACCAGCTTGTAATTTTGTTTTGATTTTTTGGGATATCTCTCCTAAAATGTCCTTAAAGTTTCACCTTAATTTTTTAAGGCTTCTTAGAGACCCAGGATCAAACATCCCCCGTTTTTCAAATATAAAAAGTTATATATTAACAATGATCAACTTGCATGACTAACAGCCCTTACCCTGTGGGTGTTGAGGGTTACGTCAACCCCAGAGGCACAATTACTTGACCTTTGAACTATCTTGAGCAAAATGTCTGAAGATTTTGCCAAATGTCTTTGGTGTAAAACAGACGTGGCAGAGGGACTAGTTGCCCTCTGATAACTTTTGATGCTTAAAAAGGGCACTAGAACTTTTAATGTCTAATTAAATGAGCCTCACTGGAAGCTTGTACGACTATCAATTCTATGTGAAGTGGCTCTACAAAAAAATAATATGTTGAAACTTAATGGCCCTTTACTATAGACAGCCCTAGAGTGCTGTATCTAATAAAACAGGAGTATGAGAGAGCTGAACACATTTCAAATAAATGATTTCTTGTAAAGACACCTAAATAAATGAATAAAAGGTTTTTCAAATGAAATCAAGTCCATTTAGGAGATTAATTAAAAAACTTTTTCCAGAAAATAAGTTTTTCAAAAGAAAAGTAAAGAACTCCATTAAACCGAAAATGAATAAAAATAGAATCAAATAATCTATGAAGTATACAACTACCAAAAATCAGTATCAATCAGAGGCAACGCTATAGCATTGCCTATAGTAAAGGCCATACGGCTCCAATATTTGATTATTTTTTTTTCAGAGGCACTACATATGGAAGGGATCGTCGTAGAAACTTCAAAGGGGACTCATTCGATTGGAAATCGGGAGTTCTAGTGCCCTTTTTAAGGGTCAAAATTAATTGGGAGGCAACGAAAACCACTTTTACGCCTACCATTTCCCCAAATACATCCAATCAAAATTTTGAGATGCCATTTTGTTCTACGTAGTTGATTTCCAGATAGAAATTATGTTTTGAGGAGGACACTCCCCGAAAGCCCTCAGAAAAAGGGTTGTAAGTTATGCCCTGGGGGCAAATAAGCTTTTTATAGAAGGCTTTCTCGTAGAAACTTCGAAAAGGGCTCTTTCGATTGAAAATTCAAAGGGCTAGTGCCCTTTTGTATACTCGAAAGTGATTGGAGGCAAATTACCCCCCTCTCACACCCTCCTTTTCCCCAAACACATCCAATCAAAATTTTGAGATAGCAATTTTGTTCAACGTGGTTGAAAATTCTGGAAATTAGGTCTTTGAGGATGACAAACCCCCCAGAGCCATGGGGCAGGCGCTGTAAGTTATGCCCTGGGGATATATATGGTTCTTATGGAAGGGATGCTCGTACAAACTTCAAAGAGGGCTCATTTGATTGGAAATTGAGAGTTTTAGTTCACTTTTTAAGAGTCAAAAGAGATTGGAGGGCACCTACCCCCCCCCCCCTCCTCCACACCCTTTTTTATCAAAACCATCTGATAAGAACTTTGAGATAATCATTTTTTTTTAATAGTTCACAGACCATATAACAAAAAAAAACGGGGTTGACACAGCCCCCAGTGACCGAAAGCAGGCGTTGTAAGTTATGCACCGGGGATATATGGTTCTTATGGAAGGGTGGCACTAAAAACTTCCGAGAGGGCTAATTTGATTGGAAATTGAAAGTTATAGTTCAGTTTTTGAGAGTCAAAAGAGATTGAAGGGCAACCAGCCCCCCACGCCCCTTTTTTCCCAAATTCATCTGATAAAATTTTTTAGATAGCCATTAACTTAAAAATTGTTCAAAAGTCAGATAACAAAAACTCAGCTGTCGACATAACACCCCAGGGCAAGGGGCAGGAATTTTAAGTTGTGCCCTAGGGCATATATTGTTCTTATGAAAGGGATACTCGTATAAACTTTAGAGAGGGCTCATTCGACTGGAAATTGAAAGTTCGAGGTCACTTTTTAATAGTCAAAAGATATCCAAGGGCAACAAGCCCCCCCCCCCCACGCCTTCTTTCTCCAAACCCATCTGATGAAAATTTTGAGATAGACATCTTGTTAAAAATAAAATGATTCAAAGGTCGAATAAGAAAAACTCCACTTTCAATACAACCCCCCAGGGCCCGGGAGAAGAAGTTCTAAGTTATGCCCTAAGGGCATGTATGGTTCTTATGAAAGGGATGCTCGTATAAATTTCACAGAGATCTCATTTGATTGGAAATTGAAAGCTCTAGTTCACTTTTTAAGAGTCAAGAGATTTAAGGGCAGCAAGCCCTCTCCCATGCCCTTTTTTCCGCAAACCCATCCGCTACAAATTTTGAGATAGCCAGTTTTTTTAAAAATTGTTCTAAAATTAGATAACAAAAACTCCGGTGTCAACACAACCCCCCAGGGCCCAGGGAGTAGGCGTTTTAAGTGTTCTCGTATAAACTTCAGAGAGGGCTCATTTCATTGGAAATTGAAAGTTCTAGTTCTCTTTTTAAGAGTCCAAAGATATCCGAGGGCAACCAGTAAAAAGTGATCAGAGGGCAGCTAGCCAACCCCCACACTCCATTTATTTTTTCCCAGACGCACTTCATATAGAAGGGGTCGTCGTATAAACTTCAAAGGGGGCTCATTTCAAAGGGGGAAAACTTTTTTTCACTTTGATATTGTTACATAGATACCAGTTTTGTTACTTCGATGAATTTTTTTTTTTTAAGTTTGATTTTGAAATAGGAAAAACATACAACAAGTATTAATATTATTGAATAAATAGATCTTAAAGCGAGTAATGCTTAGATTGACTATGAAAACCAAGCTTAAAATGAAAAAAAAAATGTTTTGCTATTGAAGTATAAATGAAACTCAAAACGAACAGAAATCAAATAAACAGTCAATGCAAACAAACATACAATAAATATTAATGTAAATGAATAAATAAATCTTAAAACGAATGAAACTTAAATTGAATATGCAAATCAAGGTTGAAACGAACAAAATCACAACAAACAAGAGTTTGGGTATCGCCTCCTTCTCTCACTGTAAAAGTCTAAAACCTACTGCGTCATTGGCGCCTTACTGAAAACTATGTGCGTCTTGAGCAGTCTTGGAATGTATAAACAACATTAAATTGAATATTTGATATATAATGATATTAGCTGTTGAAAGATCAATCAGTACAAGAATTTATTTCACTCTAATTTTATTTTTATTTTCAATGCTTTTTTCAAAATTTTACTAAAATTTTAATGTTTATTTTGAATATTAAGTACAAAAGGAAATATTTGTAATTAAATTGGTTTTCAGTAAAGCGCCAATGACGCAGTAGGTTTTAGACTTTTACAGTGAGAGAAGGAGGTGATACCCAAACTCTTGTTTGTAGTGATTTTTGTTCGTTTCAGGCTTGATTTGCACATTCAATTTAAGATTCACTCGTTTTAATATTTATTTATTCATTTACAGTAATATCTATTCCATGTTTGTTTGCATTGATTGTCTATTTAATTTCTGTTCGTTTTGAGTTTCATTGATACTTCAATAGCAAAATATTTTTTTTCGTTTTAAGCTTGATTTTCATATTCAATCTAAGCATTACTCGCTTTAAGATCTATTTATTCATTTATATTATTACTTGTTGTATGTTTTTTCCTATGATTGTTTATTTAATTTCTGTTCGTTTTGGCTTTCATTTATTCTTTAATAGTAATTTCTGGTCGTTTTGAGTTTGAATTTTAACAGGTATTTTTATCTGCTGAGCTTAAGTTTAAAACGGCCTTTACTTTTCTTGGATAAACTTATTTTTCGGCATATTTTTTTTTTTAATTAATAAATAAACAAGTTCCAGAAACAAAAATTAAAATTAACAACAGAGTGAAACTCAAAACGAGGCGAAATTAATATAAGTAGGGTTCTAAACCCCCTTTGCTTTCTAAAGGCCAGAATATAATATGTACTTTACTGAAAAATTTCAAATGAATTTACTGAAAAAATGTGAATTGTCAGTCTAATATACATATGCTGATATTTATTCCTTAAAATGTTAGTTAATTTTTGATTTCTTAAAGTTATAAAAATAAAAACATTTAAAAGAAAACATGAAATATTACAATGAAACATATTTTCAGTAGAGTACAAATTATATTCTGGCTTTTAGAAAGCAAAGGGGTTTAGAACCCTACTCATATTAATTTCTGTTTGTTTTGGATTTTATTTATTTATTTATACAGATTTAGGGTGTTTGTATGCTAGGTAGATTATTTGATTCTATTTTTGTTCCTTTTTGGCTTAATGGAGCTCTTTACTTTTTTTGAAAAATTTATATTGTGGAACTTTTTTTTAATTAATTTCTGTTTGCTTTATATTGACATTGTCTTTTTGACATAGTCTCAAAGACATAATTTCCAGACCTTTCAAATACATAGAACAAAATAACTATCTAAAATTTTGATTGGTAGTGTTTGAGAAAATGATGGGCGTGGGGGGGAATTTGCCCTCTGACCACTTTTGACTAATAAAAAGGCACTAGCTCTCTCAATTTCCAATCGATTGAGCGCTTTTTTAAGCTTCTACGACAAAACTTTCTGTAAAAACCATTTATACCCCAAGGGCATAACTTACAACCCTTGTCCTGAGGGATATGGGGGGGGGAGGGTTGTCATCCTCAAAGACATAATTTCCAGACTTTTCAACTACGTGGAACAAAATGGCCATATCAAAATGTTGATCGGAAATGTTTGGAGAAATGATGGGGTAAATGTGTAAATTAGTGTTTGGGTAAATTATGACCTTGGGGGGCATTCACCCTCCGATCGCTTTTGACCATTAATAAAAGTCACTAGCCCTCTCCAATTCCGAATTGAATGAACTCTTCTTGAAGTTTTTACGACAACGCTTTTTATAAAAACTCTTATTTACCCCCAGGACATAACTTACAACCTTTGCCCTGGTTGTTGTAGAGGGTTTGTCATCCTCAAAGATATAATTTCTGGACCTTTCAACTACGTTGAACAAAATGGTTATATCAAAATTTTGATTGAATGTGTTTGGGAGAATGATGGGCGTTAGAGGGGGATTAGTTTCCCTCCAATCACTTTCAACTATTCAAAAGGGCATTAACCCTTTCCATTCCCAATCGAATGAGCCCATTTTGAAGTTTTTACTACAAAACTTTTTATAAAAACCTTATATGCCCCCAAGAAAAAACCTACAACCCTTGCTCCGAGGGAGGTGGGGAGAGGGTTGTCAACCTGAATGACACAATTTCCAGAACTTTAAACTACGCTGAACAGAATGGCTATCTCAAAATTTTGATTGAATGTGTTTGGGGAAATTGTGGGCGTGAGAGGGGGACTAGTTGCTCTTCGATCACTTTCGACTGTTAAAAAGGGCACTAGCCCTTTCAATTTTCAATGGAACGAGCCCCTTTTGAAGTTTCTACTCCAATCCGTTTCTTGAATTTTTTCGATTTTCAATCAAAAGAGCCCTTTTTTAAGTTTCTACGAGAACCCTTTCTATTAAAACCTAATATTCCCCTAGGGCATAAATTACAATCCTTACCCTGAGAGCTGAGGGGGGGGGGGGTATTCATCCTCAAAGACCTAATTTCCAGAACTTTCAAATACGTTGAACAAAATTGCTATCTCAAAATGTTGATTGGATGTAGGCCTATTTGGGGAAATGGTGGATGTGAAACGGGGGTTAGTTGCCCTTCAATGACTTTCAACTAATAATTAGGGCACTAGCCCTTTCAATTTCCAACTCAATGAGCCCTTTTTGAATTTTATACGACAACGCTTTCTATAAAAACCTTATATGCCCCCAGGGTATAACTTATAACCTTTGGCCTGAGGGCTGTGAGGGGGATGTCATCTTCAAAGACCTAATTTCCAAACTTTCAACTACGTTGAACAAAATGGCTATATCAAAATGTTGATTGAATGTGTTTGGGGAAATGTTTGACGTGTGAGGGGGTTAGTAGCTCTCCAATTACTTTCGACCCTTAAAACCGGCACTAGTCCTTCCAATTACCAATCAAATGAGCCCTTTTTGAAGTTTCTACGACAAAACTTTCTATAAAAACCTTATATACCCCCAGATCATTACTAGCAACCCTTGCCCTGGGGCCTCTGAGCCGGTTATCATCCTCAAAAACCTAGTTTCCAGAACTTTCAAAAACGTTAAAAAAAATTGCTATTTCCATATTTTCATTGGATGTGTTTGTGGAAATGATGGGCGTGAGAGGGGGTTAGTTGCCCTCCAATCACTTTCTATTATTAAAAAGGACACTAGCCCTTTCAATTTCCAATCGAATGAGCTCTTTTTAAAGTTTTTACGACAACCCCTTCTATAGAAACCTTGTAAGACCCCAGGTCATAACTTAGAAACCTTTCCCTGAGGTCTCAGAGGGGTGTTATCATTCTCAAAGACCTTATCTCCACAACTTTCAAATGCGTTGAAAAAACAAATAGCTATCTTAAAACTTTGATTGGATGTGTTTGTGGAAAGGGTGGGCGTGAGAGGGGGGTTAGTTGCCCTCCAAACACTTCCTACTATTAAAAAAGGACTCTAGACCTTTGAGTCTTCATTTGAATAAACCGTTTTTGAAGTTTCAACTCCTTTGAAACGAAGTGGCCTGGTCTAAAACAAACCAAAAATACATTGTGCAAACATCGTTCTTTACTTAGGCAGCGCTATTGTGCTCCCTATGATAATCAATCTGTCAAATGCCTAGTATTAAGAAGCCATAGAATTTTATCTTGTTGCTTAACGAAACAAAACAAATAGAGCTTTACATTCTTTTTCTTCATTGGTTTGCTTTTAGCATAGATTTAATACTTGAATAGATATTAGACAATATTGAAAAACCATCGTAATGTGCGACCATGCAAGCAACCACAAGAGTAATCTCACTAGTTTATTTATTTTAAATTCTTCATCTTCACTGAACTGGGCTTATCATAGGCAGCGCGCTAGCGCTAGCGCTGCCTAAGTAAAGAACGATGTAAGCACAATGTGCTGTTTTGTTTTTTTCTCCATACCCGGGCACTTCGTATCGAAGGAGTTGTCGCAGAAACTTCGAAAAGGTCTCATTCGATTGGAAATGGGAGTGGCTAGCGCCCTTTTAAATAGTCGAAAGTGATTGGAGGGCAAATAGCCCTCTCCACGCCAATCATTCCCCCAAACGCATCCAATCAAAATTTTGAGATAGCCATTTTGTTCAGCGTAGTTGATTTCCAGATAGAAAATATATTTTTGAGTAGGACACTCTCCCACAACCCTCAGGGCAAGGGTTTTAAGTTGTGCCCTGGGGGCATATAAGATTTTTAAAGAAGGTGTTGTCGTAGAAACTTCAAAACAGGCTCATTCGATTGGAAATTCAAAAGACTAGTACCTGTTTTAATAGTCGAAAGTGATTGAAGGACAACTTCCCCCCCCCCCACGCCCATCATTCCCCCAAATACATCCAATCAAAATTTTGAAATAGCCATTTTGTTCAGCGTAGTTGATTTCCAGATAGAAAATATGTTTTTGAGAAGGACACTCCCCCACAGCCCTCAGGGCAAGGGTTTTAAGTTATGCCCGGTGGGCATATAAGGTTTTTATAGAAAACCTTATACGCCCGCGGGGAAAACCCCGGGGGGGGGGG
>JAQQPU010002305.1:5212-15500 GCA_029168905.1 Artemia sp. Kazakhstan ARC1039 | reverse complement strand
AGGGTGTATGTTGTTAAAAATTGCTGAAAATTTTTCTCCAGCATACAAATAGAGGGTCAAACTGTAAAGTCTTAAAAAACGAAAATATTTAAAATGCTATATTCTTTTTCACTGAAAAGACTATGTCAATATAAAACGAACAGAAACTAATTAAAAAAAAAATATTCCACAAAATAAGTTTTTCAAAGAAAAGTAAAGAACTCCATTAAACAAAAAATGAGCAAAAATAAAATCAAATAATCTACCAAACGTGAAACTACCACAAATCAGCATCGATAAATAATTTATACCCAAAACGAACAGAAATTACAATAAATAACCGAGTCAAACTCAAAACGAGCAGAAATTAACATAAGTTGGGCGCAAAACCCCTATGCCTTCCCAAGGCCAGAACAAAATTTGCACTTTACTGAAAAAATACAAATGAAAGTGCATTGTCAGTTTAATATACATATACTGATATTTAGTAATCAAAATATTAATATTATTTGATTTATTAAATTTATAAAAATAAAAACATTATATTTCTTTGTTTGAGACGACTCATCACCTACAATTTACCAAATCCCATGCAAACTATTTTTAATTAAGTTTCACAATTAATTTTCAACAATTTTTAATGTAGCTTTTTTTCTAATTAAGTTTCAATACAACCTGTTTTTTTTGGCCAATTAAATTTCAACAAGTTTTAATAAAGCTTGTTTTTGATCATTAGTTTTTAATACAATTTATTTTTATTGGCTAGCTAAATTTTAAGAAAAACTTGCCTTTCGTTTATTGAGTTAATAATAGCTTTATTCGCTCTTTAAACTTAATACAACTTGTTTCTTGCTATCTAAAGCACACTGTCTTTTATTTAAAGCACAAAGTTTTTCCAACTAAATTTCATTACGACTAGTTATTTGTCTTTTGTTAATTAATTTTCAATGCAAATTGTCTTCAATAGGTCAGGTGGACCTTTTAAGAGTTTATCTAACCGTAACTGGAGACGGCCCTGCAGGGTCACCTTGAGCACCGGCTCCCAACGACAAAATTAACTTCTGGTAAACAATACAGCATTTGCTCTGGATTCTTACTGAGAGATCATTCTTCTGGGTTTTGTTTGTTTTTGTGCAATTTTTTGGGCTGAAAATAATCTGCCTAGCTAAGTTATCTTAAGTATTCTTAAGTTGAATTAATTTATCTTAAGTTACCTTCGTTATCTTGAGTTACCTTAAGCTATCTAGTTATCTTAAGTGGGTTGCCTCACCGTAATAACATTATCTGTTGGCACAAATATACAATGAGGCAGAGGGCTTAGGCTTGACATTGCCTTAGCAGGATTTCGACTCTTGTTGGTAAAAGAGCAATATCTAGTTTGAAAAAACATTTTGTGACCAAATTTGGAAGCAGAATTGCGGAAAGTCTCCATTTTCCATTCAAAGTCTCATTGCTGTACATTTCTTAGCTGGCTTAAACGCTTCGTGTAAACTTGAAAAGATGTATTAGTCTCTTTCCTGCACTAGTTTGGGACCCATTCCTTTTCATAAGGTCCTGTATAATTTCAGTGACTTAATTAACACGAAAATTGGAACTTGGAATGTTATAAACTTAAAAACTACTATTATATTGACATATTGATTAACGACTTCAGATATGTTGAGCCAAATTTGTTCGGAGTTCAAAAACTCATACACTAGGGGCAGAAGACAAGAAATTAGGTGATTTAGCGTTTATTTATTCAGGCAGAAAGACTGGGGTGCAAAGGCAGGGAGTGCGGCACATGGTGAGTACGGAATCTGCTAGGCCACACTTATGATAGGAAGTTAATAATACCAATCATAGCTGTAAAATCGACTTCTGGAGAAAGTAGTGGCTCAGATGAGTATAAATTACAGTTACAGGAACAAATAAACACGATTCAAGGTAGTCAAACAGTTTGTGGTAACGAACTGTAAGTAAGAAGTGACCCGGCTCAATAGTAACCGAAACTCTAAAAAACGGAATTTTGATACCAATAGATACATCAAAAGAATCAGATTTTAATGCTGATTTCAAATATATAAGTTTCATGTTATATAATGTTATATATGCTATATAAGTTCCATGTATATGGGCTTCAATATATAAGCATCATGTTTAATCCTACCCATCAAAAGTTACACGCCTGGGAAAATTTGTCTGATTTTCAAAAAAAAAATAAAGGTAAACACTCCCTAAGAGATATAGAACCTTAATGAAAATCAGACCATCAGATTCAGCGTAGGTTTCAATCTCCTATCTGCAAAAATGTGGAATTTCGTATTTTTTTGCCAGAAGAAAGATCACGGATGCGTGTTTATTTTTTTTTTTTTTTTTTTTTCCTCAAGGGTGATCGTATCGACCGAGTGGTCCTAGAATATCGTAGGAGGGCTCATTTGAACGAAAACTAAAAGTTATAGTGCCCTTTTTAAGTGAAAAAATTGTAGGGCAACAAGGTCCCCTCCCATGCTCATTTTTTCCCAAAGTCACCGAATAAAAATTTTGAGATAGCCATTTTGTTCAGAATGGTCGAAAATATAATAAAGTCCCCGGGGGAAGGGCTGAAATTTATGAACTTTACCCAATGTTTACATATAGTATTGGTTATTGGGAAGTATACAGATGTTTTCAGGGGGTATTTTTTCTGATTGTGGGGGGAGGGGGGTCTGGCTTATGTGGGAGGATCTTTCCGCGGAGGAAGTTTTCATGGGAGAAGGGACATTGCTATGAAGGGGGTGCCGGATTTCCCAGCATTATTTAAAAAAACGATCAGAAACTAAATAAAAAAAAAGTTTTTCAACTGAAAGTAAGGAGCAACGTCAAAACTAAAAACGAACAGAAATTATTACGTATATGATTGGGTCCACCCCCTAGTCAATACCTCGCTCTTTAAGCCAAAATTTTTTAATACTTTCATAAGAGCTATTTATACTAATTAACGGCCTTTGTGATTAAGGGGTCATTTTTAAAGAATTGGAATAAAATTCAAAATTTAGTGTAAAGAGCGAGGTATTGTTTAGGGCGCAAACCCCCAAACATACGTATTAAGAATATGTGAATATAGAAGTCCGTTGTGTAAGTTAATTCGTAAGTTACGTATATTAATTACTAATAAAAACATTCGTAAATAAAATTAAACAACTTTCGAGAAAGCCATTTAACCAAATAAAAGTAAAATCATATAAGGAAATTATAAAATGATAAAAGGAAAAGTATACAAATTTTGGTTTAATTATTCATGTACGGTGAGCTAAAATAAAAACCTGCATTAATTCAAAACGTTCAAAAATTAAATAAAAAAACAAGCTTTTTTAACTGAAAGTAAGGAGCGGCATTAAAACTTAAAAAGAACAGAAATTATTCCGTACATGAAAGGGGATGTCCCCTCCTCAACGCCTCGCTCTTTACGCTAAAGTTCTTTATTGTTTTAAAAAAAATGTGAGAAAGAGTCTAACTTTAGCGTAGGCAGCGAGGCGTTGAGGAGGGGACAGCCTCTTCACATATACGGAATAATTTCTGTTCGTTTTAAGTTTTAATGTCGCTCCTTACTTTCAGTTAAAAAAACTTGTTTTTTTTATTTCATAATATGGTAGATTTTCAAGAAGATTTTCAGGGCCAACCTTTGTAGATTTGTTGATAGATGTATCCTAGCCAAGGTAAATTTTGTGTAAGAAATTAAAATATTAACGGTTATAGACTGCTCCAATTTTTAGGTTTGCCGTCTAGTTATAGCCAGCACAGAATTTGGTCATAGAAAGGGCCAGTAAATTAACATGATATTCACATAATGGTAAGCAGCCAACCTTATTGAAGACTGAGAGGATTAATACAATATATTATGGTAGCCTATATAGGATTGCTGTAATTGATGTTAAATATAAATATGCTGAAGCTTCGGAAGGGTAACTAACTATATTCCAGACTGTTATGACCTTAGTAGATTCCAGGATGAGAATTTGAGAGAAACTTCCAGGTACAGTAGAATATCAAACAGTCTAAAACAGGACAATGTAGAAGAAGGATGAAATAATTTTTGGGAAATAGTTTGCTAAGTTGTTCATGGTGACTCGGACTGTCATCGGCTTCATTGACCTGACAGCCTGTCCCAAGCCAGGACAAAAGAAGAGAGTTGGGCGAAAAAAGATCCAGCAACGGAAACGTCAAAAATAGGATCGGATGAAAAATCTTCTTCCCTGATAACGACGAACCCAGCACCTCCCCGCACGCGATTCTTGACTGCAAAACAACCAACGAAAATTGGCTTCTGGAATGTGAGAACTATAGGTCAGTTATAAAAGACTCATCAAGTGCTCAGAAAGATGAGACAGTACAATATTGACAACAAAAGTGAAGTTCGGTGGAAAGGAACTTACATGATGGATATGGGTTATTTTATAGCGGTGATAAAACTCGTCATAGGTCAAGGGTAGGAATAAGGATGTTCCAGAAGCTCATAGATCTGTTCTCAAATGGACACCTGTGAATGACAGGATAATATTAGCTCTATTTGTTACAGAACGCTCCAAGTTCTTAGTGATAGTGTGCTATGCGCCTACAAATGAGGCGGATAAGGATGTAAAAGACAATTTTACGAAGCATTACAGGCTGTTATTAAAGACATTCCCAAGCATGATGTAGTGTGTGTTCTAGGTGGTTTAAAATCAAAAGAAGAAAGTTATAGGCACTATTATCCTGAAGTTGTAGGACAGAATGGACTTGATGACATTACTGCAAATGGCACATTACTAGTATACTATGTGCTAATTAAGGATCTCGTTCTTGCTGGAAGTTTATACAATCACAAAGCAGCGCATAAATACACTTGGACGCCACCAGATGGTTCAACTAAGAACCACATAGATCATTATCTGATCTCCCGCAGGTGGCGCAAAAGTCTTTTAGACGTGCATGAATACAGAGGAGCTGACGCACAGTCTGATCATACGCTTATGGTCACTCGCGTGTAATATAAAACTTCGTGCTCTTCAAAAACCCAGCTCAAACCTAAAGAAAACTGTATGACAGTAAGATTCGAAGAGAGTTTTGTATGACCCTAAAAAATAAGTGTGAATCCCAGGTAGTGGAAGCCAGCGAACCGGAAAGCATTGAAAGGAAGTGGGACACCGTGACAAGTGTATGCACTAAGAAGGTTGAATAAAAGCTGGGTTTCAGGAAGAAATCAAAGGAAAGGTGGATATCCGACACCACGTAAAAGTTAGTTGACGAGTGTAAGGTACTTAAGCAGACATTACTGTCTGCTGCCGCACAGAGTGCACAGTCAGCTTCACAGAAACTTTACAAGGAAAAGGATAAACAAATTAAAAAAAGTGCTAGGAAAGATAAAAGACTTTTCCTTGAAAATAAAGCTGCTTTAGCAGAAGAAGCCGCTAGAAAAGGGGATTCTAAGACTGTTTACCGGCTAATTAATGAGATTGATTACCGGCTAAATGGTCAAAGACGAGAATGGAGTTATTTTATCAGATTCAGATAAAACTGACGAAAGGTGGGCTGCCCACCTTGAGAAACTATTCAATAGACCGAGACCCAATGTCGAGACCCAATGACCGACAAAATCTACCTGATACCCCATTTTCACAGCTCGACATCAATACAGGCCCTCCGAACTCTGCCGAGGTCATGTATGCAGCAAAAAAAGCTAAAAAAAAGGACGAGCTCCTGGCATAGATGGAATCTCAGCAGAAAAGCTAAAGTATTCAATAAGAAGATGTCTCTCAGTGTGGCTTGCTCTTTTCCCCAATATATGGAATATAGAGAAGGTTCCCGTGAACGGACCAAGGGGATATTGGTGAAAATCTTCAAAAAGGAAGACAATGTTGTGTGGTAATTGGAGATACATTGGATATCAGCCTTCTGCCGGTACCATGCAAACTATTGGCTTCTTTTATATCGTACCGGATTCGAGATGCAATAGATACATATCTACAAGAGCAGCATGGTCTTAGAAGTGCCAGATCGTGCTCTAACTTGATTTTTGTACTGATAACACTGTTTTTTTTGTTCACTATGATTTAAAATAATATGTTTTGTGCTCAGTAGCTTAGAATATATCTTTTTTGGCTACTAGACTTCAATACAACTTCTCTGTGCCTGTTAAATTTTAATACAGTGTGTTTAATGATCACCAATGTTTCCTTCGTAACCAGTTTTTCGTGTATCTACACTTTTTCAAATAACCTTCATGCCTTTTTAACGACCCTTGCACAGGGGATCTGGTCGTCAAGTTGTCCCGGGAGGAATATTCAGTGGACCTTTGACTATTGTGAACAAGGGCTATCTCCTGTTTTGATCACAAGTCTTTGGGATTAAGGGGGAACAGGTTGCTAATAAGAACACAGAATGGCGGATTGTTGAACCACAATCACTTTCAGCTCTTAAAGGCGAATCTAGTACTTTGAACTTCCAATTAAATAAGTCCCCTACAAATTTTCTACTATCCCTCCTCCAATACAAAGTGATCTGGGGAAGCAAAACAAAAATATATGGATACAACATCGCTGTTTACTTAAGCAACGCTGATGTGCTGCATATGATCATATGATTTTTTACGTAAGACACGTTTTAAGCACAAACATGTGCTAGTACTTGCTAGCACAAATACGTAGACTTATAAAGCCATTAAAACCATGTTGCGACTTTTATCTGTGAGTCCCATTTTCTATGAAATTAGCAGAAATTGATTTTCCCTGTCTAAGAAAAGCCAATTAAGACTCCAGAGGCTAAAAACAGTTGACTGACCTAGAAAAACATTACTGTTTACCTTTATTCAAGTAGGGAAAATGTCTAGCTGATTGTTTTTGCAATTTGCTTATAAATCCATTGAGATTGTATTTTTACTGAGAAAACCGTTTCGTAATGTATAAAAGACATAATGGGTCGCAGTTGAAAAAGGTCTGGAAGAAAAGCAATTTAACTCACAGAACTAAGATCGTGATACAAGAATTCACTTTGTATTGCTTAATATCATAGGCAGCACAATAGCACCGCCTAAGTAAAGAAGGATGTTGGCACAATTTATTATTATTTTTTTTTTTTGGTTTTAGACGAGGGCAGTTCGTATCGAAGTAGTTGTCGTAGAAACTTTGAAAAGGGCTCATTCGACTGGAAATTGGAGTGACTTGTGCCCTTTGTAATTGTCGGCAGTAATTGGGAGGCAACTAGCACCCCTTCCACGCCCACTATTTCCCCAAACACATCCAATCAAAATTTTGATAGATATTTTGTTCAGCGTAGTTGATTTCCAGATTTAAATTACGTTTTTGAGGAGGACACTCCCCCACACCCCTCAGGGCAAGGGTTGTAAGTTATGCCCTTGGGGTATATAAGATTTTTATAGAAAGTGTTGTCGTAGAAACGTCAGAAAGAGCTCAGTAGATTGGAAATTCAAAGGACTAATGCCCTTTTTAACAGTCGAAAGTGATTGGAGGGCAACTAACCCCCATCTCAAGCCCACCCTTTCCCCAAACACATCCAATCAAAATTTTGAGGTAGCCATTTTGCTCAACGTTGTTGAAAAATCTGAAAATTAGGTCTTTGAGGATGACACCCCCCCCCCCTCCCACAGCCCTAAGGGCAAGTTATGCACTGGGGACATTTTGGTCAGGAATAAGGCAGGAGAATGGACAAGGAAAAGGACAATTACAAATCCCTGAAGCTGATACTTGGCCTAGTTTTCTTGAGAGTATAGATGAAGATTCTAGTGGCCTTGATAGTGAAGAATCAAGGGCTGCTCCGCAGTTTCCAATGAAAGAAAAAGATTATGAGTTAGTGAAGGAGGTAACCTCAGATGAAGTTAGGAAAGTAGTTAAGAAGATGAAGGGAGGATCAGGGCCAGGAATAGATGGTACACCAGCAGTTTTGTTAAAGAGGTTTCTTGATGTTTTTTTGCTAGTTTTAGTGAATATTTTTAATAGAATTATAAGTAGTGGTGTATGGCCTTCCCTATGGAAAGTATCGATTATGGTACCTCTGTTTAAGAAAGGTAGTCCTAGTGATCATGATAGCTATAGGTTGATAGCATTAGCGCCTGCACTTAGGAAAATTTTAGAAAAGATTTTGGACAACCGGTTGAATGAATGGTTGGAGGGTTATGGGGTAATTAAAGAGGAGAAGGGGGGTTTCAGGAAAGGGTATAGTACGTCGGATAGAGCATTTGTGTTAAGTGCACTGATAGAGAAATATGGATCAGGTAGAAAAAAGCTGTATGTTGCGTTTCTAGATTTAAGAAAGGCATGCGACAATGTAATTAGAGCTCTCCTTGAAAAGTGTTTAAGAGATGTAGGTCTACCTTTAAGTTTTATTCGTTTATTTGTTGGTATGTATTCTGGGACTAAGTCTATGGTCAGGGTTCCAGGTTCGGGATTTTCCAGGCTATTTGACCTTAAGAAAGGAGTGAAGCAGGGCAGCGCCATGTCCCTGAGAGTGTTCGGTTTGTTTTTGAATGATATGGTGGAGTTTCTGAAAGAAAAATGGGCTCCAAAGCAGTGTCTTGGAAAAATTAATTTTTCGGTGTTATTATTTGCGGATGACACTGCATTGGTGGCGAAGTCGGCAAGGGAGCTTCAGATGTTACTGGATTTAATTGAGGAATACTTACAAATGAAAAAGTTACAGCTGAACGTTATGAAAACTTAAGTGGTTGTTTTCAGTAAAAGGAATGAAAAAATAGATAATATATTAGTATTTGGAGAACATCAATTAGAAGTAGTTGAAAAAATAAAGTATTTTTGTTATATCTTCCAAAGTAATGGTGGATGGAGCTCTCATATTAAAGGAGTGTTAAATAGGGGAAGAACTGCAACATTTTCACTTTTCAGGAATAAAATTAGTGGAATATAGAATTTGTCTTTGCGTAAGAGGTTTTTTTTTATCTAAGATTATGCCGATTCTCCATTACGCGGCAGAGATCTGGGGACATGAGAACGCTGTCCAGTTAGAAAGCGTTCAGCTAGAGATTGTACGGGTTGCATAGAATGACCCATTCCCAGTTTCTTAAAGGAAACCTTGGACTTTGGTCTCTTAAAAGTTATAGGACAGTCCAAATGATAAAATTTTGGCTAAGGGTTGTACAGTTACCCAGTGATAGGTTACTGAAGGCTGCATATGATGAGTTACTTCAGCTACATAGAAAAAGATCTTGGCCTTTTAAAGTTAAAGAGGTATTGGATAAGACAGGTTTTTCTTTCGCATGGAATGATGGCCTTGGACCAACTAGTCAACAATTACAGTTGGACAAAGAAATTAATCGGGTGCTGGAGGACCAGACGATACAGAAATGGGGTGAGGAGATTAAGAATTCGGAAACTTTAAGATATTATAATGAGGTTAAGATAATTTATAGTCAGGAATTTTACTTTTAAGTTAAATTTACCGTCTAGATACCTTACATATTGGATGCAGCTACGATCTAATTGCCTTCCAGTTCGTTCGAGATTGAAAGTTTTTAAGAGGAGGAAAAGTGTCCCGGACGGCAGGTTTGCTTGCCCTCTTTGCCAAGAAGAGGAGGAGAATTTAGAGCATTGTCTGAGTCGTTGTCGAGGTCTTTTGGGGGCAAGGGAAAATTTATTTGGGAATGATGGAGTGCTGCTTCCTGATGCCTTGAAAAGTACGTCGTCGCAATTTATTTGTCTGGTGGGAAGATATCTTGATGAGTATTTTGCAAAAAGAAGAGAGTAGTTTTTATTTTATTTTTATTTTTTCTTTATTATTGTGACGAGTGCTGTAATTTGTTAATCTTGTATGTTATTTGTGTACATGGCCACATTTTGAATTGAAATACACGTTACCTTATCTTATCTTATAAGGTTTTCATAGAAAGCGTTGTCGTAGAAACTTCAAACAGGGCTCATTCGATTGGAAAATGAAACGGCCAGTGCCCTTTTTAATAGTGGAAAGTGATTGGAAGGCAACTAACACCCCTTCCACGCCCACCAATTCACCAAACACATCCAATCAAAATTTTGAGATAGCCATTTTGTTCAATGTAGTTGAAAGTTCTGGAAATTATATCTTTGAGCAGACACTCCCCCACAGTCTTCAGGGGAAGGGTTATAAGTTATGCTCTGGGGGCATATAAGGTTTTTATTGAAAGCTTTGTCGTAGAAACTTCAAAAAGGGCTCATTCAATTGGAAATTCAAATGGCTAGTGCCCTTTTTAACAGTCGAAAGTGATTGGAGGGCAACTAACCCCCCTCTCACGCCCACCCTTTCCCCAAACACATCCAATCAAAATTTTGAGATAGCCATTTTGTTCAACGTTGTTGAAAAATCT
>JAQQPU010002304.1:0-61111 GCA_029168905.1 Artemia sp. Kazakhstan ARC1039 | reverse complement strand
CCTCACTTTAAGCGTTGTTGATAAGCTCTTGTTCCTCCAGATAGGCAACAGACTCTTAAATTAGGAATTTGCAAGTGCTAAGCATCTCTTGATATCTTGTAAGTGATTATTGCTTGAGGTGGGTAAGCTACCAAGGTAGGTAAATTCTTCGACCGACCCCATACTGTCATTTTCAAGATTGAGGCTGGAGGTTACCAGAGAATCTGGTTTGCGTGAGCAGCGCAGGGCATGGGCGCCCATATGGGGGGGGGGGGTTACTTTCCATGAGGGGCATTTTTCTGGGGGGTTTAAACACCTCTCCCATTCACTATATTCATTTATGTTATTTTACTGTGTTCATGGCCGTATATTTGGCTTTAAAATACACTTATTTATCTATCTATCTAATATACAGAATAATTGTAACACACATTTTACATGCGGACCCGCTATACTTTACCCCCCCCCCCCTAATGTGCAAATCTATAGCCAGAATTTATTTCTAAAGTAACGAAGAAGCTAACAAAAAAAAACGGGGTGTTCTCGAATTTTACACAGCGTAAACTTGGGTAAGTGGCGCGTAATACAAAAGTTCCAAAATTCCTTCGTACTACAGAAATTACAAAAATAAAAATCAAATAAAAATCTCAAATTTGGGAAGCCTTATTTTCCACGGGGGGGGGGGATGTAAACGCACAAAACCCAAAAGAGTAGGGTTGGTATACAAGAGTGGAAATTGGCGGTAGTGTTGACAAGAAGTTACCAACGTCATCTAGCATTAGGCGTTTCATCATAATTTTTTCAATCTCTATAATTTTTTTCAAATTCTATTAGATTTGTAACTATGATCGTTATTAATACGCTGGGGGGGGGTCGGTACAGGGGAATTCCTTTTGAGGAGAATTTTCTTTGGATTCCTTTCTTCTGAGATCGCAGCAAGGCACGGCGGGTAAGCTAGTTAGTGCATAAAAAAGTTATGGCTCGTGGGAGAATTTCCTTTTTTTACTGACGGCATCATCAATAATTTACATGCTTTATGTTTTGAAGATATTACTCTGGTAGCTCTGTTGTCGGATTCGGTAACAGTCTGCGATTTGCACTGTTAAACATAAATTTTAACCAATTGAAATTAATTCCTATTAAGTTTTGATGTTTCATCAGCCGATAACGGATTTTTTTTATAGATTCATTTTTCAACGTATCAGTTCAAATATACATGTGTAGCATACTGAGCTTTCCTGACCTACATACTGATGCAAGCACGGGTTCACGTCAATTATAAAATAACCACGTTAATTAGCATTAAAAAAAAAGACGTAGAAAAATTTCCTTTCCTAGCATAAGAACTTTACATACGGCAACATCAATAATTTAAATCCTCTTTGTTTTTAAACAGAAATTACCCTAGTATATCTGTTGTCATACCAGGTAACAATCTATATTTTGCGCAAAAAAAATTTGAAATTGACAAAAAAATTTCTCTCAAAATTCGCCTGGCCAAAGCATTGGATGCGTTCCACAACTCAATTTCATTAATTATAATTACGACTATTGTCTATTGATTATTGTTGTTAATTATTATTTGTAATTACTTCCAGACTAAAAAAGCTGATAACAACAAATTTAGCCCCTAAAATGCTTATCGTATATAGTTGGAGTAACCATTTAGTCCATTCTGCATTTGGAGCAATATAAATTGCTTATTTTTTGATTTTATCTTTTTCCTTGGAACATGAAACAGAAAAAATAATTCCATGTTAAGTTCTGGAACCTACTCAATGATATATACTTTTTCGCTTTTAGCTAAATGGTGCCAAATTTTTGAAAAATTCGGCTACCAAACCAAAATTTTATAAACGTATATTCTGGAAATGCATGCAGCGATGAATAACCGTAACCATAACCTCTGAATCGTTTAAAGGTCTCCTTAGGCTTTAATGTGAAGCACACCTTAGCCAAACGATTTTCTCATCATTATTCATAAAATTTGGATGATTCATGGAATTTTCCAAAAAGTTTACCCTCAACTAATGAATCTTATTAGTTAGGTCCTAGACGTTATGGTTTAGAAAAAATATATTGGTGTTTCGTTTCTAAGTTCCAAAAAAGCAGACGAACAAAGAAATTACCCCAAGTAGAGAAGGGGGGGCAATGGATAAACCTTCCGAAATTGTTTATCCAAGTCGTGTTGTGTAAAAAAAAAATCTTACTACACACCACCCACGTTATGGTTTAGAAAAATTGTATGTGTTTCATTCCTCAGTTCCAAAAAGTAGACGAACGAAGAAATTGCCCCAAGTAGGGAAGGGGAGGAAATGGATAAAATTTCCAAAATCTTGATCTTGCACTTTGCATGACAGCGGCATCAATTCAAGAAAATTTAGGGAAAGGAGGAAATGTACTTTTCAAAATCTAAGCGATTTTTTTCGAAATTTTCAATATAGAATAAAAAAAAATCATTTTACTGATTTCTTTTTTATTAGGTAAATGGGCTGATGGATATAAATGACATGAAATAAGCATAAGAAGAACGGTCTCAGTTGGTAAAAAAAAAATGAAGTGCTGTTAATTGCAATGTCATCTCAATCAGTCGGTAAAATCCATTGAGCCCCTCCTCCCCTAAACATTTTGGCTAGTGAAACTTCTGACTCCAACATAGTAAAGAGCAAAGCACGATCAATAGCAGCCAAAATTTAAAGATTTTGAACAAATTTATATTTCAATTAACACTATTTTTGAAACGGTAATTTTCATTCCTTCAACTAAACAGTAATTTTCTAGAAAAGGAAGTTGTGAAAATTTCGAAACGGAGCCTGATATCGCTCAAAACTGAATGGAAAGAGCTGAAGTCACTTTCCAATCTAGGCTCTTGACAAATAGAAGAGGTTGGAATTTAAATTTATTTTTGAGTTGAGGTAAGCAAGATCGTTGAGGAAAATCTACTCTACAACATGCTGAATTCAAATTAGTCTTATTTCTATCTCAGAAGAAGAGGCTATTGTTATTTTTCAGGTATAGAATTTAGAACACGTTAAAGTGGAGATATTACTCAGTTTCGACATGGTGATAGACCCTACATCGACTTCATAATGCATCGACTGTTCGTCCATAGTTAAAACTGAAATCCCTTTTTACATTTCTAAAATTAAGTAAGCTTTTATCCAAGGCACGTACTTTTTAAACCTTTCAACATAGGGGATTCGACACACATGTGAAATTACAGCAGGGGCGGATCCAGAATTTTTTAGTGCGGGGGGGGGGGGACGCCCCCTGGATCCGCCACTGAATTACAGTCATAGACAAGAGGCATACCAGCTCCTACGCCAAATTAAAATCAAGAGTACTACCACAATGAGACGAAATGAATTTAAGACATGGACGAGATTTTCAGTTAATGAATAACGGAATAAAATCAGAAAAGACCGAACTTTTTTTTGCCACAATTTTTGAATTTCTCAAGTTTCTACTTAGAATTTCACTGTTGGATCTACTTTGCGGAAAGTAAAACTCTGGACACAAGTTATACAAAAACCTTGTGCATATGGAAGGAAAAGAGGGATTTTGCCCAGAATGGGAGTGCAGAAATCTTTCTTTGTATGTGCCAATTTCCCATTTGTCTGGGGACAAACAGAAATTCTAAGGTGGAGAAATATCTCTAATCCCTGTTTACAACTATGTATGGTATTATTTTCTTTACATCACTTTTGTCTTAATCTGATTAGCAGATATGTAAACAGGGGGTGGGGGTACTTCAGGCCGTTATTTCCAGAATTTTACAATTCTTCTTATTTTTTTGTGCAGTTGTGCTAAATTGCAAGTTTACATTGCATGTTAAGCTTAAGACCTTATCAATGTGAACAAAGATATCACAAGGCCTAGAAAAAATGTTACCTTAGAAGCATGTTTTATGAAAAAGGAATAATTAAGTTAAAGTAGTGTGTCAATTAGGGGGGAAGGCATTTGCCACCTCCCTAATTTTTGAAAAGCACCCTTTTGGGGGTATTTTCACTTAAAACATTTCCTGTATTTTCTTTAAAGAATGAAAAACAATTACTCCCCCACACCCCAAAATTTTGAAAAATGTATTTTTGGGGTGTTTTCATTGAAAGATGTAATTTTTTATATTTTCGTTGTAAAGTCTTCCCCCCCCCCATATAAATTTGAAAAATACGTTTTGCTCTCCTAGACTTTCGTGAATTGACGAAAAAGTGTATCATTGCAATATATTGACAACTTGATTAGCGAGTATATTCTACATAAATCAAAGATTGTTTATTATTTTCGGAAATTAAGCCACCTAAAAAAATAATAATCTACGTCTTTTTTTAGAAGCAGCATTATCCTATGATGTCCTTCCATAAATGGTATTGTGTTAAAGAGCAAAAGTTACTTGCTATCACAGGAAGTGGCAATTTCAGTCCATATTCTGCAGCATAGAAACCCCTGTTTCTGGCATCTGCACTTTAGTTTGTTCCTTGTATTATACTTAGATTTCATAATGTTTGTAAATATTTTGAAAAACTATAGGATACTCAAAATATCCAATCTTGTGTGTAACACTCAGCCAATCGCTAAACTTAAAAGAAGTCATGTGATGCTACACAGAGGGCAGTAATTAACCTGGAATACTCATACAATCAGAATCAATTGGTTTTTGAAGGTTCACAAGAGAGTATTCTTTTTTCATTTTTTTATGAGTGAAGCCAAAAGGCAAGGGAACAAGTTTCATTGATATAAGAAATCGCATACTACAGTCAGTAGGCTTCATGAAGAGGTGACAAATTTTATAACGTACTTGGGTAAGTGTATCCTGTTATGTCTCGTGGCAGGGGGGTATCAAACCAAGACTTTGAGGCATTTTTAGGGGGAGAGGTTTAAATTTTTGGTTAGAAGAATGGTGCAAACTATTTTTTGAGCGGTCCTTGCAAAAGACTGCGCGATTTTTTTAATGCCTGTCTTCCGACAAGAAAGTGTCCCTTAAAAAAAGAAACTAGCACTCGAGAATCACTAAAAATAAAAATCGGCAAAAAATGAAATACTGACTTTATTCAGAACATGATTTGTAAAAAGATGACTTAGACTCGCTGACAAAAGAAATACAAAAACATAAGCAGGAAAATATCTAATACAAGAAGATTTTCACTCTGGGACATCTTAAGAAATTACAAAATTAGAGAAAAAGCATACAAACAAATACTAAATCAGCACTAGATATTTAGCAATATGAAACAATATAACAATAAAGAAAATTTGAAGCCCAATTTCGTAAATATGACTCAGCATGATATAAGACTGTCCGTGCATTTCCTGCTATAATACTGTAATATTAGACCTTCTTTTCGGCTAAAAAAGAGCTGACATCTTATTTCTAGGCTCTTTCTAATTTTGATTTTCACTGTCTACGCTCAAAGCTGAGTACTCAACGTGAATGCAAGAGCCACAAAGATCCTCTTTAATACGAACTACTTGGATAAAATTACTATTATCTATTTGATAATTAATCCTTCCCAGAGCACTTCGAAGATAACTGATCTAGCACTACATACGTTTTTTGATCCGAGGAGAAATATAATCCGTAAGAGCCACAATGATCATTTTTAATATGAAACTACTTGGATAACATTATTAATATCAGTTTGATATAAAGTTGGGTGATTATTCCTTTTAACAATATGATAACACTTTGGGAATATTTTCATCAATCTCCCAGAGAGAAATATACGCTCGGCTTTCGTCCTCTGTGTAATTGATCAATAACTATACTTTTTTGATTACAGGGGGATAAAAAAAACTTTTCTGTCAAGAAAATTAATACCTTAGCAGTTTAATTGGCCAAAAAATTAATACAATACCACAGAATAGTGCAGAATATAGAATAACAAATCTGTATGTAGTTCTAAACAGGCCTGAGTCTTGCAGGAAAATAGGCATTGGAAGAGGGAAAGCATTTCCAGGGGCTGACAAGGGGAAAAATTGTCAAATTTTGAGGCACATAAATTTAATTTTTCCGTGGGAGGAGGTACTTCAAATCGATATAACAGTAACGGAACAGCTCCACCTCACTGGAATAGTTATCTTAAAAAGGAAATTACAAAGAAAATATAATTAATCAGTCGGAATGACGTAGAGACGATGAAGATAAGTTTATTCAATTTAAGCCTTTATTTTTTATTTTATCAAAGCAAAGAAAGACATAATACTCAAGTTTCTAACATCTTTAATCAGATATGGACGGTGGACTGATCAGACAATCCGGTGGACTGACCAGAAGATAGTGGAGTGATCAGAAGACGGTGGACTGATCAGACAATCCAGTGGACTGGTCAGAACACGGTGGACTGATCAGACAATCCCGTGTATTAGATATCTTGTTGAATACCATATAGAATATCACTAAAAGCTATATTTTTGAAAATTAAGTACTTCAATTTCTGAGCTTATGTAACAAAATATCAACCCCCTACGGCACAAATAAAGAAGATAGTAATAATCTGCAACAGAGGTAGGTTGCCCTTGAAGTACCAAGGACAAAGCAAGCAACCTAACTCAAGAATTTCTCCGGGCAATTTCGCAACTTAATCTTCTTTCAGGTGTATAGAATACAATGATATAAGGCTGAGTTATTTGACAAACAATTTTTTTTTTCCTTGGATCTTCAAATACCACAAGATCTTCCTGTGGAAATTGCCCAAGGACCGCGTTTTAAGGCTGAATTGGAAAGCCGCAAAGAAACTGTGATAGCTTTACCCTCAAAGCCACTTCAATCAAAGGAAATCCCTCAGTCCCCGGCAATTTTAAAGCTCTCTTAAAGAACGGACTACACATGTAAAAGTAGTTCCCTAAAGACACTTCAAAATAATTCACCAAAGACACAGGTATGAACACTTAAAAAAACAGTTTACCAAACAGTGTTATACACTACTAGAATCCCAGTTACAAAAACTGAAGAATGACTATGGTTTATCAGTTTTTCGACTCAAAAGAAAAAAAAAATCAATGGCAGATTTTTATTTTATTTTAATTTTTTCAGATTTTTATTTTAATTAATGGCAGGAAAATTTATTGGGTCTCCACTATGATGAGCATTAACTCTGATAGTCTTGATTAATTTGTCGCTTCTGCGCAATATCATTTCTACATTTCTTTCAATTCTACCTAACAACAGATTACCTTTCTTCCAATTTTTAAGACGAATTCAAATTAATACCTTATTGTTAGAGAGCTTGTTTTGAAATATTTATTAGGACTGTATCTTAAACTAAATCCCGATTTAGGGTAAAATCTTGATCTGTGTTTTCAAGCCGAACCTTGAAAAAAAAATTACGAGTTTTTGGGTGAGGGATAGTTGGGGCGTTCGGTCGTTATGCTACCACCTGGGACATCTTACGCAGCAACTGCATGGAATAATAATAGTAGCCTAGTCTGGGACGACATAATTCATTAATGATAATATTAGAAAAGCTTAGAGATGCCTGAACCCATTCTTGGAAGTGAGGAATTGGCCCACCACATTATGCTAATAATCACAGGTGTTGTAAACACAAAAGAATAGGCTTCGTAATCAAAGATTGGTTCCATTTTTTGAATATCACTGTCATTAAATTTTTAGGGTGTGTATATAATTCTTCAAAATAAATTTTAGTAAAAAAAGGGATGATAATGCGGGTATGTTCTTTTCAACAGGGGATAGACGGGGCTGAGATATGACAAAAACTTAGTGCAATGGATAACCAAGATTAATTTAACGTAGTATACGTTATTTCTTCCATAGAGGGATTTCAAAATGCTGAAGGTAAAACCCCTTTTCCTCGATCCAAAAGCCCGGTTCTAATTTGTATATCAGTTGCTAACATCCCCAAATATATTTTCAACAAAACAAAGTTTTAATACCACGATAAAAATGATAGTAATAGTTGATATAATTATTGGTACTGTTTATAACAATAATAATAATACAAAAATTGAAAAACGTGTATTTATATTTTTGTATTTTTGGGAAACAATGCATAGAGCCAGTCTACTTAAAAAATCGTATTATTGTGTGGTTATAAGACGCTGTGTTATTGCATCGATTCTAAAAAGAAATAAATTTTAGCCTATGAAAAAAGGCACGGAAAGTGTCGATTTGACAGCCCTGTAGCTAATTTACCTTTCTCTTTATACATTCAATTATTTGCTATTCGTAACAAATACTTTCCCTGGATACTTCTTGGTATTCTGAGAATTTAGTTTAAATCTGAATCGCAACTATTTGGCAGCATTTACAAGGAAGACAAAAATTGAAACAGAAATTCAAAAGAAGAAAATATAAATCCCAAACACATAAACTATAGCCCATGGCAAAATTATGACCAGTCCTTTTTAATTTCAAAGGACCAATCCCACTTAAGGTGTTCCTTTCCGTCGTCGTCTGTAAAAAGGGATGTAATGTTGTAATTGCCTCGGGCAAGCATTCCTGATGGCGCGTCTTCTGCTGGGGTTAAGTATGAATAGGGTACCTCTTTTGGTGGATAGCTGCCTACCATGTGAGTCATTTTGTCCACTAAAATAAAACAATGTATAAAACAGTTTACTAACAGGGTGTTCCAACTTCTAACTATATTGTTAGTTCCTTGAATCAAATTTCGTCCATAATCATATTCTTTTTCCTCACGTTTCTTAATATATCTGTTCTTTCATAGTCGGTATAGCAAACTCAGTAATTCGAAAGATTCAATATGCCGAAAGTCACAAAAGTTAGTATTATCTCTCTCTTATAAACTAAATTGCTTTAAACACACGGGAATTTAATATACTACTCTAAGGGTGCACCCACGGTTACGTAAAAGTTGGTTGCGATGATAAATAAAGAAGCAGCTCAGTTTTTTCTGGAGTTACGTTTTAAAATTAAAACTATCGCACCTTTTCTTTGGTGGCCGGCGTTTACCCCCAAACACATTGCATACAGACCCGCTGTACTTTACCCCCCTTCCCCTAATATGCAAATCTAAAGCCCAAATTTATTTCTAAAGTAACGAAAAAACGGGTGTGTTCTCGAATTTTAGTATCAAAATTCGTTCCCTCCTACGGAAAAAAAAACTCAAATAAAATTCTCAAATTTGGAAAGCCTTAATTCCCACGGGGGCGGGGGGATTTTCCGGGGAGTAAACGCCTATAACCCCCTTTTTTTACTGACAATTCTCACACGTATACAGTTTTTTTTGGGGGGAGGGGTGCAACAACAATTTTTAAAATATTGTCATTACCACAGAGCACGGTGACCAATAATTATTTTTATCTTGTTCGCATATAGATAAAAATAAATTCCATAAAATGTCACTGCAAGTTGGAAGTGAGAAGTTTTCAGAAAATAACAAGTTTAAATAAAAAAGTTGTTTTTTATAGCATAAACTTTGAAATTGTACCCTCACTCAGTGTGTCGACACTCAGAATCCAGCCACCAAAATCAAACTGTTCGCTGTCATAAGAGAAAAGCGACCATGTTACCAATTCTTTTGATGTAAAACAAAAAAAAAACTATTTTCTTAGTCCCGTTGCAGAACTTAGGGTCCCTATTTCAAAGAGTGTCCTTTTTTTGTGTGAATAACGGCTAAGACCAAATAACAATACATGAACCATAATACAAATAACAAAAGGTAAAACGACAAGGAATTATTTTATGACAAGAAATTTTTTACTAAATGAAAATTTCGGCTCTAGATCCAAGAGCCGTCATGAGCAAAGCATACGTAAATATAAAATAAATGGTGATGCTAGGACTGTATTTTTTTAGCTTTAATGGTCGCACATTTTATTCTAAATCTTATTCTCTCTTAGATATAGAGCCGAAATATTTATCTAAAAAAAATTTTTACTTTCTTGAAATTTTACTATTTGTGAGATTCCACTAAAGCCAACACTTGGTTTTGGATAACACTATGATCCAATTCTACCACTCACAATGGATTATTTGTAAAACTATATGCTCCGCTTCGGAAGATTATATGACACGCTATGGTGCCATATTCCAGTAGTTCAAATATATAAAAAAAGGTCTATAATACATCTTTTAATACCCTTAAATCCGAAGGAGCAAATCTTACGTCTAAGGAAGCTAAAGCTAGCTCTAATTCCGTGTGGAAATCCTCAAAACCACCTTTGAACACTTCCATTAATATTCCAGAAGAGCAACGGGCTAAGCGCAATAGTGATGTGTTTTAAGTTAAGTGCCTTAAGCTCACCTCTGGAATTAGCCTTGAACCTGTGAACTGTTTAGAAATTCTACCGAAAACAACCTAACTATTTCGTATTTACCAAAAGCGGATATTCCATGGGATATATCGAAGTTAAAGAGGGGAAGAGCCCCTGACATGCAGATTGGTTAGTTAGGTTTGTTAGTTGATCGTCTTATCTTGATCTTCCAGACTTTACTTGATTCGAGTATAATCTCCAAATGATTTTGACTGAGTAGTTTTGAACGTTTTGAAAAAAAAGAGAAGCATAGCATCTTCTGTTCTAGTTACAGACCAGTCACAGTATACTCAAGATCCTTCGCAATGAGACTATACTAATACCAAGATTCAGCTAGCGCTAATCTGAGCCAATCAGATTCTTCATAAGATTTTCTGAAAGACTGAAAAATTTTATGAAGAATTCTGATTAGCTTAACTTAGCGCTAGCTAAAGCTCGTCATTAGTAAAATACCATTATGAATAGGGCGTTTGAAAAGCTTTTGAAATATTTTTACTGCATGAGTTGTAAAAAGTGTCAAATTCTTTAAAAACCAATTTGGTTTCCGCCGCCGTCAAGTTTGTGCATCATATTCTAACACGTATTAAGCTAAAGCCCAGCAACATGGACGGTCTCTGTTGTTGTAGGGCGTGGACATATCCGCCACATTTATTCGGTGATTCATTCAAAAGCAACTTGTTTTCTTTTCTGGATAAAGGTATTAAACCTTATGCTACTGCATTTGTATGCTCTGTTTCTGTTAGATCTCTGACATTTTATATTTTATCAGCGATTAAGGTATATGTTCGCTTTGAAACAAGCAATTTTACGACAATCCGGCAGCTCTAACTTGACACAAAATATTCTATCTTTGGATTCATTAGTCTCAGATCTATCCATCTACCAAGCCAGATTTATGATAATACTTAGACTTTTTCCAGGGGAAAATTCTAAATCTGGTTAACAACCAGGAAATTTGCCCTTTTTTCAGTGATTTCCCACCAATATTTAACGTACTTTCAATCTAAAAAAAAACATTGTACATCAAATTTCAAAAAAGTAGCTCGGAAGATGGGTACAGTTGAATGTCAGCTATGGAATGACATCAAAAGTGCCTTTTTTCGCAAATATATAAGGACCATAAGAGAGCAGGAAAATACAGTACAAAAATTTACAGTGAATATAAACCTTAAACTGTATGGTGGCCAGTGGCGAGGTTCAGTTTCAAGCATGATACTGTTCAAAGCATAAACATTAGTCCATTGACGTACAGGGCAATATTTATTTTCTACTCAAAAGTTATTCAAATATCGGTCTAGCTGTCAATTCAGCCATAACAGAATTTCTTGTTCTGAACCATCTTCGTCACTTAACACTTCACCCTACCCACAGTCCTTATTCGTAAAGATTGAAGGAGAGATTAAAAGTGTGTCCTCAATCGGAACTCAAAGAGTCTCGGTATCACCTACGGAAGTAATTTGAGAAGTTCAAAGCTTCTCGTGGTTGACCAAGTAATCTCCAGTCTACATTTGAGTTAGCCTTTAAGTTTCAATTTAACAAACATATTTTGGCTTGTTTGTTTTCAGCAGTTGACCAGTCAAGTGTTTACTACATTTCTCCAGTATGTCATTGGCTTAAAGAAATACAAACAAGTTTCGTATTCGTTACCTACGTAAGTACCTCAAGTTTTACTTCCGTTGTATCTACGAAACACCTTTGTTTTGGCTAAAAACCACGTCAATGACTGTTTGTTCTTGAATTAGAAAAAGGGTCCATAGAAAAACACCAAATCCTGTCATTTGCATTGCCGTTCACATTCCTCCTGGAGAAACGTTTTTGTTATTGTTTCTTAGGAGTTATTTGAGCTTAATATTTCGTTCAATCAATGGCATAATTTCAGCAGAATTGGGGGGAGGGGTACAGTAGGAGCCAATTTCACTAAATCAAGTGAAAGTGACAATGAAAACTGAAAGATGAGGAATATAGTACCATAAAGGTAAAGATACTAAAGAAAAGTGACCCGTTTCTGTGAACTCCTGAATTATACAGGCTTATTTTAGTTTTGACCAGATTTTTGGAGAAAGTAAGTTTCAGCTGGTCGGGGGTTGCAAACTGGGGTCTGGGAGGTGGGGTTGCAAACCGAGCTCTGGGAGCCGAGGAAACCGAGCAAACCGAGGTCGAGTTCTTTTTCAGTACTATAGGTGACTGTTACTTCGTCAAGGAATGACTCCTTATTTTTTGATTACAGTCCTATAACAAATTAGGAAGTGAGAGTTACAGAATGAATAATAAAAAAAAAAAAATCAAAAGTGACATTAGAAACTGGAATTTATCTCCTCCTTCAGTTTATGTTAGGGGTTTTTGAGTTTATGCTATTTATATCTAGTCCTCTTATTTCTTCCTGTCAATCAGTATGAAGTTACAAGTTCATATAACTTCTTTCCAGGATAGACAGGGTAATACCCATCGAGAGGGTTTAATGACATTTTCACAGCCATGCAATGACAAGAAGCATATTGGTTTTACTAATGAATGCAAAAAATGGAAGGGGGGGGGGAGGAATAACGTGAAACAGTCCATATATTTTTCTTTTTTTAAGGTCGACTGATTCGAATTCCCACTCATCCTTCTGACTAGTCCCAGGGGAATCCTTCCAACCCCCATGTGCTGGCTTGAATATTGGGGCAAGTCAGCTAAATATGAACTTCAAACACCTTTAACAAACAATAATTTATACGGAAGGAGAATTTAAAATGTGCCTTTGGAGTTACCCTTTGGAGGGGGGTGTCCATCGCCTAAATGTTAAGGAACTGATTATAATTTTTCATACTCGTAATTTTCTACAACCTTTTCTTTTTTTTAGCGCACACTATTCAAATGTTTGACTTGCAAATCCTGGCATTGTCCAATTTCTAAGTTTTGTATGTTTAGAGTTTTATGTAAAAACATTTTCCAGGAATCTTTATATGGAGCAAAAACTTGCTTTTGAAAGTAAATTCCAGTTATTTTACATTCGGGGGTTGTTGATAATTGAATCCCTAAGGTACCCTCCTCCCACCGTACCCTTTGAAGGGTTATGTCACACCCTATAAAACTCTCGTGTTTTTATCACTCCTCCACAAGAAATAATATTAAAAAGGAAATAGTCGTTAAAAATTAAAAATAGCCTTTTTCCAGCACATTGTTTTTTGATATGCCTTATAAGACTTTTCAGTAGACCCTCTCAGACACACATATTGGAGTTTTCTTTGGTTGGGTTTGAAATTTTGTGAGGCGGAGGGGGAGTTGGGTAATTTCAAAAAACACAAGAAAACTTTTATTTTTCGCATACATGATTGGAGGGTCCTATCTGTCCTTTCACCTCCTCCCCCAATCGTACTTTGTCCTAAATGGTTTGTTAATGATTAGCACTTGGCTACCTAAGTAGACAACTTTTGTTTAGTTTTGAAAAACACAAGAAGGCTACTGTTTTTTATGTGTACGATTGAAGGTTCCAAGTAGGGTCTTACTCACCCCAAATTAATTCATATAGATATTTTGCATATCTTTTAACTCACAGATATTTGGTGAATACGTTTGGATTTACATTAAATTACAAAATCTCAATCAACAAAAAACCATTTCGAACACAAACCGGGAGAGAGTGTAAGAGGATAGATACATGCCACTTTACCCAGAGCACACGCATGCTCTGCATATATACAAATATACAATGTATTTATTGTCATTAAAGGTACCAAAACCAAACTAATATTTCAAAATATATAGTGCCCCGTACCCCTTCCCTTAGACAGGGTGTATTTTGTTGTGACATCATGCACCTATTTGTAAGAGGAAAAAATATATTTGCTTCATGACTGCCTATGAATGAGATAATTGTTCAAAAAAAGAAAAAAAGAGATTAAATATGCTTCATTTTTCACGCGCAATCCAAATATGGATCATTTTTGCCCCTTAAGACTTCGAAGTGTCACCTGTGCCTCATAAAGGGAACACTTAAAAATTGTGTTGTGTGTTTTTAATGATCTCCCCGAGACCCATTGATTATTAAAAAAAACGAAAATTCTGAAAAAAGAGGACAATACAGTAAGTTGTAGGACACCCTATATCAAAATACAGATATTGTTTCACAAAATGTTTTTCACCAAAACACAGAAATTAAATTTACAAAGATAATCTAAATGCAATATACCACGTATATTTGAATCTTTTCAAAATAATGATAAAAAAGATAGAGAGAAAATATTGACATAGAGCGTAGATGTTTTCTGTGGAGTTAAAATTAGCCAACAGAGTAGAATGATATAACAGAGAAGCCAATTATATCACCACTTGGATGAGTTCCTTTCAATACAGCACACTTCAACTGATAATGATAGCCATATATCGAAGAAATAATGAAGAAAAGAAAAAAAAGAACATACCTTGCTTTTGGATTCCAGCAATGCTTTTATAAGTTTTTTGCAAATACTTCAATCCATGTACAATTTCTCGCTGAACAAGAAAATCAATTTGAATTCTATACGATATCGCTTCTTTAACAACGAAATTCTAAAAGGAAAAATGAAAAATTTAATCCCCAATAATATGCGGTGAGAAGTGAGAAGAGGAAATTCCCAATTATATACAGCTAAAGATACGCCAAAAAGTCTTGACATATACATCAAATCAGTAAAGATTCAGTACTAATGTTTGAAGACATTTTTTCTTATTTTTATTTTGTAGTTTGGCTCTGTGCAACTATGGTTATAATAAATGTGTTATCATAACAAAGATGGATATAACTAGGCCATTTTAAAAAAAAGTTAAGTTTGCACTTTTTAGCAATTTTTGTCAAAAAACGAAGTGTACTTTGACACTTATTAAAAATATATTTTTTTCAAATATTTCAGCAGACTTCTTTGTTTCTACACTATCCTTGTTTACAGACGCTCTTCTGATTTTATTTTTCATGTTTTGTTCCATTTCTCCTTCCTTTAAAGTTTTTTAATGCAATCTCGTTTTCTTCTTTCTGTAATATTTTTGTTTACAAGTCCAAACTTAGTATATTTACATGACACTGTAAACCTATACACAGGGAAAAAGACCCCCGTAAGGGGGAGGGGGGCAAAGGACCTCTGCAATGAAAACTTAAAAATGCAATTTCTTTGTGCATTTCACCTCCCACTGAACACCCCCCCCCGCCAAGGGTCTGACTTGTGTGCGAACATAATCTATCTATTATTTAATTTTCTAAGAGCTCGAAAACTGAATAGTTTTATTTTCACTTCTTCGTCTGTGTATAGAAAAAGGGCCAAACTAGCATCTAAACTAGAAAAGGTGAAAGACAGCTACATTTTTTTCAAATAGCAAATAAAAGATCAAAACTTAAAATTATTATCAGTTATTAAAATGACAATTGCCTCCAGAAAATATAAAATTTCATTGAAGTCAAGATCCAAAATACACTAAAATGAAAAACATTCTACAGAAATCATTTAACAGAACTATGTCCTTTTACCTCAAATGGTGGCCAGCGTTTACACCCCCCCCCCCCGAAAATACCCCCGTGGAAAATAAGGCTTTCCAAATTTGAGAATTTTATTTGAGTTTTATTTTTTTTTATTTCCGTAGGGGGAAGGAATTTTGGTACTTGTGTATTATGCGCCACTCACTCACGTTTACGCTGTGTAAAACTCGAGAACAAACCGGTTTCTTCGTTAATTTCTTTCATCTTAGCATGAGACAAGACAAAGACAAGTGACAGAATAGTGACAGAACAGAATAGATTTTTTTTATTCATAATGGAATTACCACCAGAAACAATTATTGTTTTTGAAAGAGCATAAAAAAGGCATCAAGCAATGTATTCACTTTCCTCCCAGCTAAATTATGTGAAAATGTGTATATGTACCACATTTATTTTGTGCACCTGAAGGAATGATAATAGGCCAATAGATATTTTAGAATGTTCTAAATTAAGCTAGCCTAGGCTTCAGAATTATATAGGCTATGGCTAGTGTTTTGTTCTGGAGAGTTGGAATGCAGCACTACTACTCAATTTTCAATAGGTCTGGCATAATTCTTAACTTCATATTAATTTAACACTAAACAAGTGGCAGGAAGAAGAGAATAGGCTAACATTATTGAAAATTCACTGAATAGAACTTCCCCTGTATATTAATTGGGCTATGTTTGTCCATTAGGGTGGGGGAGGTAAAGTAAGTGATTTACTTTTCCAAATTATATAAGCAAGTAGCCTAAGCTATTTTAGAATCCTTTAAAGTAGCCTAACCTCCAGAATTTTAGTGGTTTGACCACTAGGTAAGCCTATTCACGCAATGAGCTAGCATATTTAACAAAAATTCACTAGCAAAGCTATAGTAAACAGCCTACCTACAACAAGACCACCTGATATGGCACTTCCCAGCAAAGACTCTTTGTACTTGGCAAGACTAGCATCTTCTTTGTCAGCCTCAATCAATTCTTGCAAGGATTTCTGAGGAGGGGAAATAAGTGGAAAATAAAGCTTTCCAAATTTGAGAATTTTATTTGAGTTTTTTTTTTATTTCCGTAGGGGGAAGGAATTTTGGTACTTGTGTATTATGCGCCACTCACTCAAGTTTACGCTGTGTAAAACTCGAGAACAAACCGGTTTCTTCGTTAATTTCTTTCATCTTAGCATGAGACAAGACAAGTGACAGAATAGATGGGGTACATATAATTTGGGCTATATAATTGCACATAAGGGGGGAGGGGTAAAGCATTTGGACAGTTTGAAGTCAGAAAATAATTCCTTTAGAAAATTATTATTAGGTTAATATAGTGTTTCATTTAAGTGTTTTATGATGATTGCTGATCAAAGTTTATGTTATTTTACTATGTTCATGGCCGTATATTTGGCTTTAAAATACACTTCTCTATCTATCTATCTAATATGCAGAATAATTGTACCAACCACATTTTGCATGCAGATCCGCTATACTTTACCCCCCTCCCCCTAATATGCAAATCTATAACCCAAACTTTTTTCTAAAGTAACGAAAAAACTGGTGTGTTCTCGAATTTTACACAGAGTAAACTTGAGTGAGTGGCACATAATATACAAGTACAAAAATTCGTTCCCCCTACGGAAAAAAAAACTCAAATAAAATTATCAAATTTGGAAAGCCTTAATTTCCACTGGGGGGGGGGGGGTATTTTCCGTGGGTTAAACGCCTAGAACCACCTCAAGTACTTAACAATTTTTTTTTTAATTCATAATTCCATAGTCAGACTGTTTTAATTTCTATTTTAAGCTCTGGAGCACAAAGTATGGACAAATTGTAAGATTGGAAACTGATGGAAAAAATAAAAATCAATTGGCGAAAACTTGCCAATGCCATCTAGTGCTCGGCATTTTTTCAAGCTTTGGAATTAAGCTTTTTTAGAAACTGAGATCAGACTGAGCTGACTGAACTGAGCTCTGGAATATGAAATGAAACTTATTCCTATGTCCCAGAAGTAAAATGTTCAAGTTTTTGGCATACAAAATGTCTAAATAAAAGTTAGTGCAGCCATGAAAGACCTGGTACTATATAAAATCTTGCTATCAGTTTCCTGATATTTTTTAGCTACATTAAAGGTTTTTTTACTGCCTTACAAATTTCAAAAAGGTTCAGCAGGCATATTGAATTGAAATCAATTTCCTTAAATATAAGTACAAACATATTTAAACTAGTCTCTTTTCTTTTGCAATTAAATCACAAAGTTGATAAATGAATCAGTTATTTAGGTATTGAGTCCTATTTTTTTTTACCCCAAGTATGTCTGAGGCCTAATTTAAGTAAAATAGCCCTTTTTATCCTATTTTTGATACATCAGAAGCGAACTAAATATAGCTGAATTAATGGTACACAGAATTAAGAATATTGCAAAATACTTACTCTGCAAGGAATGGATATTATGCCTTGGATATATGTTAGCATCTGAGACAACACTTTCACATGGAAACTTATAGAACATTAAAGCAGCTACAAATAGTGACAGGTCCAGGGGGGGGGGGGGGTTCTAGGGGCACTTGCCACCCCCCAGAAAATCATAAGTATCACTGACTACAGGGATTGAGGGGTGAAAACAACAAGGAGAGAGCCGAAGTTTTTTTGGCACACTCTCAAAACAATGATTCTGAATCCATCACAAGCATCTTTTCGCAAAAAGTTAGGGACGAGGGACGAAATTGGCGTTGTTTTCATTTTTTCAATTAAAATAAACAAGATATTTTTCCAAATTGGAGGAGAGGGGACAGACCCCCTCCTCCAGTTGATATCATTGGTTACAAACAATTGTCTTGGCAGGAGTAATTTCTAAGTCAGTAGTAATTTTTGCTTGCTGTATTAAATCTTGATTTAATTAAATGTGAACTACATATTTCAATTTGAGAAAAACAACAACATACTTTTGATTTTAAATTAGATAAGTCACCAGTCAAATCAAGCTCCATTGTTGGGCCATCATCAGTAACTAGCTTCAGTTTCTTCACAATTACCTTTCTAGGATCATTTGGCTCTGAAATAAAATAGTTTATTACATAAGTTATGCAGGCCTAAAGAAATATTTTCAAAAATGTATATTCAAAGGTATTTTAAAAACTACATGGCATGTTGATTACAGAAATCCAAAATGTTGTTCTGTTATTAATGTCAATCAGTTATGAATAATATAATAAATAAATTTACTACCCACAAAAAGCAAAAACAACAATAGGGAGTACAAACAATTGAAGAGAAAAGAAAAAAAAAACACAAAAATAACATTAAATACTATAAGCAAGAAAATTAATTAACCAGTTTCATGAAGGAAAAACTGCAAAATAGGGTCATAGGGTCATAAACAGAAACAAAATTCAAGGTTCTCACACATAAAACATTATAAAGATCATTTATTTGAGATGGTATATCAACAAGACCAAACCTATCCATTAATTTACTATTACAATACCATTGCAGTAAAAGAAGCACAAATTTACAATATCTCAAGTATGCCACTTGTAGGATACAACAATGTTTCCTACAGAACAAATGGAAGGAAGACAATAACAGGAGATCTAAAACTGTGGGACAAACTACATTGTCCCTTTGGATTAAATCTATCTTTATTTGGCAAAATTCCCAGTCAACTAATAGAATTAGAACAAGAGAAGCATTATCAAGATCTAAGGCAGCCACATGGTATCAACCATTAAAACAAATAAACTCACATTTAGATGAGCTAATTGATTGGCCAACAGAACCAAGACACGACTTAAATAGGGAGAAATTTTCAATTAAGCTGCCACAGCTATGGCTTAATAGAAGAAAGTCATCAGCATATGTGATATATGATAAACCAACTTCACCAAAAAACATAGACTGGCAAAGACCATAGGTATTGAGCTAATACGCATTTGAATATACTGGGCCACAAAACAGCTCCTTGACAAAGACTTTTACAAACGAGAATAGGGTTTGAAATCTCCCCATACCATTTTACCCAAACATTAGCAACAGAATATAAATATCACAAAACTGCCAGGAGCAATTTATTTAAACTAGATAAAGCAAGGCAATGTGGGCATTGCTAGTTTTAAAAAGAAAAACATTTAAAGTTGCTAAAATCAAAGATCCTGGCAGCACTAGCCAGGTGGAGCATGGCGAAAATCGGTTGGGAAAGACATTGGTCTAGAGGATCTTTCTGTAGGGGAGTGGAGAGGAATAGATAAAGCAATAAATAAAGCAATAACAGTTAAAGCAAGGCAATGTGGGGCATTAGAATGAACAACGTTATCAAACACCCCCAAAATACTGCCTAACAATCCACTGTTAGGCAGTAAAGTGGATCTCTGGATTTTACTGCATCTTTCATAAGGCAAGTGAGAATATGGTGAATCTGAGCAGCTAAAACCCCTACGAAAACCCACCTGCATTAGCGTTGTAAAATTACCATGAGATAAAAACTTGGTACGTAAAACTGATAAAATAAGGCACCCCCTAGGAAATACAGGGTAAAATTGGCGTTTAAGTTACCCTATAGCTACAAGATCAGTTGAGCATTTTCTTAAAGCATCACTTACAGCTTTTAATGATTTTTTTTTAACTATTCTGATTTTCCTGGGTTTAAAAAAGGTAATGCCCCTTTATGTAGTTTCATCAATTTAATTAGCTGTCTAGTTTATCCCTATGGTAATTGTGTGCCTAGGGTAATACCTCAGCAATTGTACCCGATTTCAGACATCCATTTTGTAAAAAAAAATAAAATAAATAAATCAAATTTACCATTATTTGGGAGTGAAATCATATAAGTATTTTTTTTCTACATTTAAACCAAAGAAAGGTTACCCTGACAGTTTTGTATATTTAAATGCCTGTATTCAGCTACATTCCTCAATATACATGTTATTTTCCTTTATTTATAAAAGTACCAAATACAAGTAAAAAAGAGGTTTGAAACACTTGAATGACTTTGATTAACTGAGCACTGGATCATAATAGCAGAACATTCAGTTATTTTCACAGTCATTAGGACTGTCTTCAACAGGATTTGATTGAAAATCTAGCTCCTCTCCTTCAGACTTCGATTTAGCTGACTGTGCCTGTTCTGAAGTCCCCCCTCCCAAACAAAAGTTCTGGTTACAGCCCTGAGGATTATACTCGTATATCAATTTCTACCTCCATCCTCCCATTGTCTCTCCATTAGAGCTAATTCTTTATTTATATGAATATTCTTTCAAAACAACTGCTGAAACACAAGGGTGGTTAAACTAGAATAATAATTTTCTTTTGGACACTGTAGTCAGCAACAACTCATTTGGTAGCAATTGGTTGAAAAGCAGGCTAAATCTTAGAAAAGGGCACTGGAACTTCTGATTTTCGTTTGACTGAGCCCTCTCAAAAGCTTATTTGACCAACCCTTCCACATTAATTGTCTCTTGAAAAAAATAAATGAATAAATATTAATACATTGAACCCTAATGGGTCTTTACTATAGGTAATGCAATACAATTGCCCCTGACTTAAACAGGAGTAGAAATTTCAATTTTCCTTCTAATGAAAATCTGGAATTATCCAAGGGGAAAATAGGGTGGAATTCCCCACAGGGGAGGGGGAATATTCCATGGGGGTATTTTCCTGGTGGGGTGGGGGGAGGGTGGGTAAATGCCGGTTCCCGAGGAAAAGACAGCATGAATACAAGATTTCTCTGAGATGTGAAATTTAAAACAAAAATGAGGATATTGACTCTGCTTTTGCCCTCCACATTGTGGAAAATCTAGACCATGTAGTTCTTTTTGATGAGGCAACTTTAATATTTGAAGCTAATGGTTTCCCATATTCTTTTAGGATGGCAATGAAATTCTGAAAAAAAATCCATAAATATAAAAATTGCTTTAAGTAGAGATACTGGAGGTATCACTAACCTGCATAGACATAAATCACACTTACAATTAATTTCTGGTAGCAATAGATGTTCAAATGCTTTGCTCAAAAATACAGCATAGTGATTGGTTCATAGCTACTGCAACTATCAGGATCTTTTCCTCATGTATGAATAGAGAAAATCTGACCAATTAGAAAACTATCTGGTACAACAGATTGAGCTAGACTCACTTGAAATAGCAATTGCAAATGACTGATAAGAGCAGGGCAATCTAGTGAAAAATGATTAAAACATATACCATCAATGTCAAGAACACTAGATCATTTAACATTCTTGAGAACAGACTGGATATCAGCCAATGACGTGGCGAGAGCATCAGGTTACAGAAAATGGTTTGGTAAAACTGACCTAAACTTTAAAAAAATGCACTTGGAGGGACCTATTAACAGCACTAAACCTGAACAGCAATAATTGGAAAAATTGAGTGACTAGTGTGCACTTTTCACTATTAATTACATTCCTCCAAGAGGTCTTATCACTTGGTCTACACCAAGCATTCAAGGAAGCAAGGTGCAAACTACTTTTATAATTCATGCTTTTTTTCAATTTTAAAAATGGGTCCAGAGGAAGGACATTCACATGCAATCCAAATGCACAACCAAACTTCACTTCAGATTTCACCTCAGGGTCAATATCCCACAAAGGATTTGTAGTACCCAACTAAATTCTCTCAAAAGACACAGCAACCTTGGCAGCAGCTTTGAAAAAAGCAGACACCTGGTAATAATAAGAGTTTAAATTGAAATAACTGGCTTGAACAGGAACAGAAGTTGGAAGCAAATGTTAAGGTACTCTAATTGAAGATAACAAAGCATTGAGAATGTTGATATATAAAAAGAGATAAATATTTTTCCAGCTTTACTTATTAAACCACTTACAATTTGAAGGAAGAGGCTCAACAGACAACAGGCAGAGGAGGTCATACTTTAGAATTAGATGGCCATCCTCAAATTTTTTTTTCCTCAACATTGATGACTGAGCCAATCAATAATACACTTGATACAATTATGTGATCAAGGTTAGACTTGGATCCACCTCTATTATGAATATAAGTGAATGATTGGTTTTTCACTGCAATATGATACCCACTAGATAATGAATCTAATAGAAGAGTTGATCTATCTGATTCTTGAAGAATGTCACAATTCATATCATCAGTTAAGATCCAACTGAAATTCTTAGAATGAAGGTTTTCCAAGAATGATTTGAATCTAGAGCAACATTTGGCAAATGTAGTCAGTGATGCAATATTGCAGCAATTGCAAAGAAAGTATAAATTTACAAGGACAAGATTTCCACTCTGAATAGCCAGAATATTATCATCAGAACGACACATAGATGGCATTAACACACCATGGATGAAAATCACTAGGCCACCAGATGGACGGCCTTTTATTTTACATACCTTGTGAATGAACAAATTGTGGGAAGGAGATAGATTAAGACTACAAATTTTAACCTTCATTAAAAGGTGTTCTTGCAGAAAAATGATATCATTAGGTAACAGATTGTCAAGCAGGAGGTCTTTATCCTTAATACCATTTATGTTTAAACACATAAAGCTCACTTGCATTGGGTGAATCATTTTGAGGCACTAGACAAAGCTTTCTTTAGCACTTCACATCTAAGGCTGTAGGAAACATGATCTTTACCACACTCTGCTCATTTTGGCAAAGTGTTAAATGGTTTGTCCTTGGTGTTTGTGTAGGGGCCAGCACATCTGGAACACTTCATTTTGGTGGGCTTAAGAGGGCAACTAGCTATCAAGTGAGCTGCCAATTGGTATCAAAGACACAGCCTTGGGATTTCTGTAAATATGTACATGAAAGATTTCATATCCAAGACAAAAACCGTAGTAATGGCAGAATTAAGGGCAGCAAAATCAAGGAACTCTAACCAAAAAGCACATGAAAATCCAATTTGAACAGCTTTAACAAGCCCAGGATTGCAGATTTAAGGTCTTCCCTCAGGATACTAAGAGAACTAATGTTCTCTGCATAAGACCAAATAAGCCCTGCTATGATATCAGAAACACAACTTGACTTAACACTTGCTCCTTGTTGTTGTGGCATAACCTCAGAGGGGAAGCAATTCTTCTAAAAGAGTTTCTTAGGGTCAATAGCATCCTCTAATTCAAAAAAAATCAGCTATATGTTTAACAATTATATGGCTGTCATGTCCACTGTCAAAACTGTGCTGAAAAAAATTCAGAACTGGACTGTAGAAAAGACCAATCCACTGTTGATCATCTAGCATTTTCATATCATTAAGAATCAAAAATGGCCTAGAAGTTGACACAGAGACAAAAATCCTACAAAGCAGGGGATGCATCAGTACTCTCTCACCTAACCCTTCCATTTTAAGGGAGGTCCCTCCCAGTGGATGAGGGTGTCGTTTGGAGGGAGGCATAATTTGGGAAAAAACTATAATTCAGCAAGTAGCTTTAAAAGTGTTGCTTGTTATAAGTTGTCAAAGACTTGTAATACCCTATCCCTTATACTCAATATCAGTCTAAAATTGTGTTTCCTTCTCTCCAAGTTTGGAAGAGGTTAAGTTGAAATGTTAAATACATAGGAATTTCCTTAGAGAATGGACAATGTTAATATATCTTCTGTTATAAAATGTCTACTTATTTGTCAACCAGGCAACATACATATAAAATGTACACTTGGCAGTCATTCAAGAAAATTCACAAGCACAGTTTTGTGGATGGAGTGGCTCTTCCATGGAATTAATTACCAAAAGAGGTTATTGAAATGAATCTTTCACCAGCTTTAAAAATAACCTGGTACACTCAAGTTTCCATCTTAATCAATATGAAACTAGTGAAGTTGGAATAGCTATGGTTTTCTTTTTTTTCATTTATTTGTATATTTATTGCTAAATAAATATAATTATAGAATCAGTAGAATAGCTTTTGAGAATAAATCATAGTAAAAAGCAACAAAAAGAATAAAAGAAGTCCAACTAAAAAATTTAATAAAAAAAGGATGAAATTAAAAAAAAATATAATCAAACATTAGCATATAACCAATTGTATATGCTAGGATTTGCTATGTTTGCCAGAAAAATTGCCTACAGATTGTTTTGGGTACCCAACTGACTGACTGTATCTCAAACAGTTAGCTATACAAAAAATGTAAGGCAATCCTGCATTCTAGGGCTATAATGAGAGATAAGTTGAAATGGATAGGACACCTTCTGCAGATGAAGGATGACAGATTTCCAAATATTGTTCTGGTTGTCCAACTGTCTAGGATAAAAAAAGCAAGTTATTCGTAAAAGGGCAAGAGGATGCCATAAGGAAAGACTTAAGGGAAGAGATACTTCCTGGAAGGTGTAAAGAGGGATGCTTTGAACAGATTGGTATGGAGAAGGGGCACATACAGCTAGGTTGGTCTCAGGGAGCTAGCTAGGTTGGTGCTGCAGTGAGTTGTTATTAGTAGTAGTAGTAGTATCACTGATTTGTTATTTTATGGTTTTATTATTATTATTATTTATTTTTAACCCATACTATACAGAGGTACAATACGTGGAGTATCACGAGGAAAAACACAAAAAATGCAACACAAGACAATATATAAATAAAAAATTACCAAATTACAGTGTAACACATAATAATTTAAAAGAAACGAGAGCAAAAAAAATAACGTGAAAGGAGGGGGAAAAGAGGAAAAAAAAACAAAAAAAACTGACAACTTGCAGAATCTAATAAGCAGGCATTAATATTATCATTATTGGATTTTTACTCACTCTTTACAGATCTAAATTGTAGAATAACCAAACAGAGAAAAACAACTAAACAAATAAAAGAAAAATAACTTACAACTGAAAAAACCTGATGAGGTGATGGTGCGGAGAAAAACGGATACAAGCAGTATTTGAAAGTTTTCTGTGTAGTGCTTCCAGTTTTTCAGTAATATTAGGAACAAGAAATTTATTAATAATTACCCGGTTTTTGGTCCAAGGTGGAAGAAACAACAAAAATTTACAAAATCTAAAATAATTAATCCAGATTCTTTTTAACTCAGTTTTCTTCAGAAGGAGAAAAATTCCAGAAGCAAAAAGAATTGAATGGTCACAAAAAGTTGAGTAGAGCTTGGCTAACGCGAGTTTATTATATTTACCTCTATTGGCAACAATCTTAGCATATCCTAATTTAATTTTCATATTAATATCTGAGACTGTGCACTGGCGCAAGCTCAGAAGACTATTAGTAATAGAAATACCGAGCCATCAAAGAGAATCTACGAGAGGGATAGTAAAGCCACTACAGCAAAGGGAAGAACTATAAATATTATTAAAAGAAAGAAACTTACATTTATCTACATTAAGAGAAAGGCCTATGTCTGAAAAAGAAGAAGCAACACGAGAAACCATGTTAGATAAACCAGTTTTAGTATGGCTTATAAGAAGCAGATCATCAGCGTAAGCCAGGTAGGAAACATCAGAAAAACTGGAGAGATAGGTAGCTGAAATCTTTGCCAGAACTCCTGAAATACACAAATTAAAAAGGGTCGGAGATAAAACTCCACCTTGCCTTAAACCTCTTTTCAATTTAATATTAGATGCAGGCACAGATTTCAGCCAAAGAAAAGAATTAGAGTACCAGTACCAAAGAAGCAAAATAACCGATAGATTGACACCGTAACCACAAAGAGCAGAAAAAAGCTGACTATGACTTACACTATCAAAAGCTTTTGATAGATCTAAAGTACAAAGATATATACTCCTTCCCTTAGAAGAATTTTCAAGGAGCAAAGAAGATAATACATGATGTGCATGTTGACAACCTACTCCGGGCTTAAATTCATATTGGTTATCTCTCTCAAGCATATTATTAGTCACAAAAGGTATTAAAACATGCTCAAGAACTTTACTAAAAGTGCAAGAGACAGTAATAGGTCAGTAAGAAGAGCAAATAAAAGGAGAATTCCCCGTCTTTAAAATTGAAGAGACAGTACCACACAAAAAACTCTCCAGTGCACTAGAAGTACAAATACACATCTGGAGAAGTAGGTGTATATGGTTAATAAGGGGGGAGCAATCTAATAAAAGGTGAAATCTAGATATACCATCATTATCAACATTATCTGATTTAAGTTTCTTAATTGCTTCAATTACAGATGAAAGAGAAATAGGAACACAGAGACGCTGAGATAGAGGGGTACTAAAAATAGCAGAAAGAGAATGAGAATACAAAGAATGCACATGGTAATTAACATTAGAAAAAATAGACGAGTAATGGTCATGCCAAGCAGATGCGGGAAGACAATCACTATTTGGTACATCACTTCTAATCAACTCAGAATTAATAACTTTTTGCCATTCTCTCTTTGACACTGGAAAATCCATACCACGATAACGCATAGACTTAAGATATTTTTTATATTCCCTGCAGGTCTTATGCTTAAGGTCAGAAACAATACCACAGGGCGGTCTATCACATTCATTCTATACTTTTAACCAAAACTTAGCTTTATTTTTCAAAGTTTTTAAATTAGGATCTAAAGACCAAATAGGTTTTTGCGTACCACGTCCAACACGTTGCAGCGGCACTGCAACTGCCTCGGCATCTTTTAAACATTTAATTATTCGATTATAATAGCAATCCAGGTCCTTTTTGCAATTCCCGTGTATAGAGCTCTGAAGCAGATGATAGGGAACTCGTATAGCAGACAGCAGCCTTGTTAGTGTAAACACATAAAGAGGAACATCAGCTTTCTTCCAATTACTTTTTTCAAACCATTTTGAAGACTGGGGTACTTTGCAGAAACTTGCAGAGTTTAAATTCAGAGTAAGAGTAAGTGAGATGGTCTAAGTCTTGTTCTTCAGCATGTACAAACACTATTGATGTAATAATACTAGGTGAGCAAATAATGTGATCAATATTGCTCTTACTGCCTGAATGGTGAATATAAGAATATGGATGAGTTTTGGGTATAATATGATAAGATGGAAGGCAATCCCACAACAAATCACATCTCACTGATGAGTTATTTATATCCGTATTGAGGTCACCAATGATCATATAATCTAGAGAAATAGAAAGAATTTTTTCCACTAGAAACTTCAACGTGTTACAGGCTTTAGCAAATCTAGCCATTGATCTAGAGGAACGGTCATCATAAGGCAGATAAGAATTAATGAAAACTATAGTGCCCATACGAACAGCCAAAAAAAACTCATCCAAGTAAAAAATCACCAGCAAAACCAAATTAGGATTGTGCTTAAAAACACAAGCTAGTCCGCCGGATGGCCGGCCTCTTGTGGCTCTGGCAGTAGTAAAAAACACATCATGATGAAGGCTACAATGCAAAACGTTAATGCTAGAGTCTGTAAGAAGATGCTCCTGTAAACAAACCAAATCAAAATCATAGTAGAACTCATCAATAACGAAATCCTTATCCTTTGTACCATTAATATTAAACAATATTATTGAAAACTCCAAAGTCAGTGCAAAAAGTGGGAGCACAACATTAGTTCCTTAGATATAGGGCAGGACAAGCTATAAGAAGTATGATTTTTACCACAGTTGGCACACTTGGGAGCAGCACTACAAGGACTATCCTTAGTAGAAATATGTGGCCCAGCACATCTGTCACATTTCGGGACATTGCTGGTGCAAGCACTTTGAAAGTGATCGTATGATTGGCATTTGAAGCAGCATTTAGGTATTTCTTTAAATACGTGAATTCGAAAAAATTCATATCCCACTTTAATTCCTTCTTTGAAATAAGCAGACTGAGTGAAGGAGTCTTCAAATTCCAGCTTGACTGACATAGTCTGGCCCAGTCGATTTGCACTTATTATACCTTGCAGTCTTTTAATAACTGAAAGGTCAACATCAACTGGGAAACCTCTGAGAATCCCAAAAAAGTGCTTGGATTGTACTTTAACTGTTGCTCTGGTAATAAAGTTCTGAACAGATGTACAACAATCTTCAGTTGCAGATTTATCTATATTGACATACCATCTGTCTTTAACAGGTTTCACACTACAAACTAATTCATGCCCAGCTATTTGATCAAGAACAGATTTGCATTTAATCGGATCAGACAGATCTGAAGGCACTTTAGAAATAATAACTGTCGTATGAGTGTCAATTGCTGGAGTAGGTTTTGGAAGTTGAGGAAAATTCAACTGATAATTGTCAAGTTTCCCTGACATTTCAACAACCACTTGTTGTAGCTCATTAAACTTAGAGAGTAAAGAAGTATAAGCATTTGCAGGGAGACATGGCACCTCTGTAGGTTGCTTTATCACAAACGTAGGTGCAAAAGTGTTACTACTGTCAAGAGATCTTAACAGAGAAATAATGTCACTAAAATGATTAGAAAGTGCATTGTTCCCCTTACGTACTGGGCAATCCAATTCAGGTGCACTTATTTGCCACAGTAAACTTTTAGCTTCTTTGACTATATTCCCGTCAAAAAACTCCATACCATGTCTTTTCCGCTTAGCAAATTGCTTTGAATAAAATTCAGAACAGGAGAATATACAAGTTCAGGCATTTTGTCGGAGCTTTTCATGGCTATCGCACTCACCACAAATAAAAAAGTCTCAATATTAATTCAGGAAAAAATACTGAGTTAATAAATATCAAAATATAGGTCAAACTAAAAACACAGTATATTCCATTTTATAATCCTCTTAAAGTTAATCCTCTTAACTCAGGTCATCAACTAATTTGGAATAAATTATGACCTCACCAAAATAAATCCAGACAGGAATAATATCCAATTCAATTTTGATGTTACCTCACTGAACTCTGAAACGAAACTGTTATAATAAATAAATAAATCATTTTGTGCCTCCTCTAATCTTTTAAGCCCAACTATTATTATGACAATTCTGACAAAGTTTAGCATGTAAAACCTTTCTAAGCCGTCCCTGGGCAATATTGTGTATATATAGCTTATTTTGTAATTATCAAGCAACCCAAGCCATCATTCACATTATAAATTTAATGTGTGCTTGTTTCTAGACTCATGAAAGAAAAGAATAATAACATGATTTAATTTTTCTAGGATTCTTTCATAGTAAAACTTCTAAAAAAGAAATGAGTTATAGTGAAAAGTCAATTTATGTAAGCGTTGAACAAGGAAACCTCAAACAAGGACAGGTGTTAACTACATTGTTACACGGCATCTTCAAAATCTACAGGAAGGTATGGTTTGCTCCCCATTCCTAATTGAATCAACTATTAAATTTTTCTTTGCATTTTGACTCTTCCACATTTGGTAGATATACTTGAAAATTGACAGGTTACTTTTGACCCTTTCTTAGTGTTATTTATCTGAGACTTTTTCATACAGCTGCCCAAAGATTGTTTACATAATGTTAAATGTCAAACCAATTTCAGCTGCAATCTTGATGGCACCCAAAATGTAATTTTGTGAAAACCTACTCTTCAAGATACTAAAATGCTTCTCACTTGAATTTTAACTGCAAATTGTAGTTTTTAGGTTCTACTTTAATGGTCCCTCAGTCTTAGAAATTTTCACTAAAGTCAAAACATATTTTTACTACCTGATAACTGGTATTTTACATTATATTTATTTTTTCCAGCCAATTAATATCATACAGACCCATTGTAAATTGAATGAAATGCCTGTTTCTAATGTTGGCCTGGGAGCCCTTCATAAAATTTGTATTTGTTTTCTACAAAATCTTTTCTGGTTTGCCACTATTAGTAAATATTTAGTGATTCAATCTGTCTAATGAAACACTAAAATTCTGGAAGCTACTTTAAAACATTGTAAAATACTTACAACATTCTTACAACTGTATTGCTTAACTTTACCCCCTCCTTCCCCCCATAAGAGACAAATATATACTCCAAATTATATATATTATTAAATTTTTGGCATCCATACTCTCCAGAAGGAAACACTAATAAAATTTATACACCTTCCCCCTCTCTAATAGTCAAATGTAAACCCTGAATTGTATATGCACAAGGAAATTTCTATATTCTGAATTTGCTGTCGTCAAACCAATTTGAAGAAAAGTCATATATAAAAAATTCATCAGATATATACTAAATTACATTCACTGACTTATCACCAAAACAGAGGGGATACAGTTATGGCATTCAAGCTGCTCAACAATAAAGAACCTATCTCAAATGTCTTTCAATCAGAAGACTCTTCAAGGACAAGAGGATATGATCACAAACTTTTTGAGAAGTGTGCCAACTCAAGCTTATGTTGCAAATTCTTTTCTAATTGGGTGGTGAATCTATGGAACTTGTTAGACCAGGTAACAGTCTATTCTACCAGTATTGAGTCATTCAAATCATCAGTTGACAAGGAATGGTGGAACAAGCCCAGGCAATTATTTTGGGACTCACCTTATAAGTCAGCACACAATCTTCACTGACCAGCAAATACAGGATCCTACTATCACTGGCAAGTGCAATTTAAGGTAATATAGCTTACTATCTAAGGTATATATTTGACCATTCTAGGTATGAGCAAAGTTCCAAAGCTGCCAGTAGCAGAATTCCAAAAGCTGCTGGCACTTAAGCAGCACAACTTGTGTTTTGACAACTTGTCTTTGAGCAAAAAGTATTTTTATATGTAAAAAAGGTATTTTCAGACAAAATCTGCCAACAAATTTTAAAACTGCCAAGTAGCATTGCTACTTTGCTATCCACTTTTTCCATGATGGGGGGGGGGGGAGGGTGGTTGGTAACATTAAATACATACATTTTCACATAATTTAGCTAGTATAAAAGCAAACACATTACTGAATGTCTTTTTTATGCTCTTTCCAAATTAAATAATTCTTTGTGGGGTGAAATTGAGCTCTTAATGGGGCCCTGAAAGGTAATATATTTCCTTGTCTATAGTTTTAAGACTATGATGTATAGGTAAAGATACAGTTAAAACTAATTCAATATGCATATAGGCCTTATACAACTCTATCATGTTTCAGTGCCCTGTTAGCAACAGAGAAAAAAAAAACAACAAAAAAAGAAAATACATTAGTGCTAGGCCTACCCATGCAAAAATCTAATTTTACTTGTTATTCAAGATGGGGACTGTAAGTTTCCTAGAGATTAAAAAGTAAGTAAGTATGATGGCACTAGACCCTTAAGGTCCAAACCAGCAGTGCTGATATCTGTTTTGTGGCCCTTTAGCCAGGAAGTGCAATGGGTGGGGGGGGGGGGCAGCTATCCAGTGCTTTTGCACACCCTTCCTGCTTACCTTCCCCAGATTTCTCCAGGTACCCATTTAGAGCTGGGTCAACTCTGGCTAAGCTTACAGAGTCACATAACTGACCTGAATCCCAAACCAAACAACTAGCCATGCCAAGGATTGAACCCATGCCCCTTGGACAAAGAATTCTCAACCCAGTGCGTGTTCCTAGAGATTTAAACTATAGTGAATCTAATGGCATACTTTTTGTTTTGCTGTGACATCATTTTTAAAAGGTTCTAGCCTTCTTTTTTGTAATTTTTGAAAACTTACTTTCAAAACAATATTTTGATATTGTGAATCATTATTATACCCTACCACTTTTTTATTATTAGACATACTATTAAGCTATTAATAGCATCATTATTATGAAAATAATAATTATCATTCCTGAATCAGCTATATAAAGCAATGTTTTCTAATAGACAGTTTTTCTAGGAAAATAGGCCAATTAATAGGCTTTTCATTACAATGGACTAATTAGAGCTCTTTTAAAGGCTCAAAATGGAATTACCACCAGAAACAGTTATTGTTTTTGAAAGAGCATAAAAAAGGCATCAAGCAATGTAGGCCTATTCACTTTCCTCCCAGCTAAATTATGTGAAAATGTGTATATGTACCACATTTATTTTGTGCACCTGAAGGAATGATAATAGGCCAATAGATATTTTAGAATGTTCTAAATTAAGCTAGCCTAGGCTTCAGAATCATATAGGCTAGGCTATGGCTAGCCTAGTGTTTTGTTCTAGAGAGTTGGAATGCAGCACTAATACTCAGTTTTCAATAGGTCTAGCATAATTCTTGACTTCATATTAATTTAACACTAAACAAGTGGCAGGAAGAAGAGAATAGGCTAACATTAGGCCTATTGAAAATTCACTGAATAGAACTTCCCCTGTATATTAATTTGGCTATGTTTGTCCATTAGGGTGGAGGTGGTAAAGTAAGTGATTTACTTTTCCAAATTATATAAGCAAGTAGCCTAAGCTATTTTAGAATCCTTTAAAGTAGCATAACCTCCAGAATTTTAGTGGTTTGACCACTAGGTAAGCCTATTCACGCAATGAACTAGCATATTTAACAAAAATTCACTAGCAACTCTGTAGTAAACAGCCTACCTACAACAAGACCACCTGATATGGCACTTCCCAGCAAAGACTCTTTGTACTTGGCAAGACTAGCATCTTCTTTGTCAGCCTCAATCAATTCTTGCAAGGATTTCTGAGGAGGGGCTTTATAGTTTAAATCTAACTCTTCTTCCAATTCCTGAGACAATTCATCTTCTTTGCTAGACATTTTCAAAGCAGATAGACACGTCTTCAAAAACAGACTAATAAATTTGAAATAAAGGAGGTTGCTGGTGAGCAATTATTTTTCGAAATTACGTTGCGTTTTAGGTATATTTTATTTCAGAGACAAAAAGAGAATACCTAACAGGACGGATTTACCTTTTGGTTATAATTTCCTTTTCAAGAAGTAAAATTTACTGAGGCAAATGCTTTTAAACGAAACCTATAAAGCTTACATTTCCACAAATCCTTACTTGAAAATGCCTGTTAGCTAACAATTCTCCCAACAATTACGTTTTCGCCATCAAAACAAAAATTGCTAACAACTTTGTTAGAGAAATGTTACATTGAACAAATTTGAAGCGAAAACGCAAGCTCACATAGATCCAGGATTTTATCTGACTCATCTTTGCGTAAATGGGCCCTACTGCACCCTAGGATTTTTTTTCCAGTGTCCAAAAATTATAAATCTATGGTCCAAACAAACACCGTTTGCGAACATTCTCCCACAGACAAAGAGTTTACGATACAGAATACAGTTTATTTGCCCTGTCTTACAATATTAAAATAAGGTCGGGTATTTGGGGAGGTCGGCTAGGTATGAAGCCATTAATGTGTGCTTGAAGTTGCAGAAATGAGGATAGATGAGCACCAGCATCAAATTAATTAGTATCATAAAATTATTTCAGTTGAACGTCTGTATTACATCCTTTGTGTCTGTTCATTTTCCTAATAATTATCTTTCCGCCGTCCAAACATCAATTTTTAGCTGATATTGTTAGAAGATTTCTTTGACTAATCGAATCATTCCCCACAGTCAATAAGCTTATTGCAATCAATTTTGTAATTGTTTTGCACTCCGTAGGCAATTGCAATTAGTGAATTGTATCCAGTAGTGCTTTTTGATGTCTAATCTTAGTGAATAAATAGGCTACGGAATATTTGACAAAGGATTGTAGTACCTGACCTAATTATTATCGTTGAATCCTTTGTGCCAATTTTACAAATAAGTGAGCAGAAGAGATGAGGTTTCTGTCACAAGTACCGTCTTACTAGACAGAAGCGTTGTCTCCCTTAAACTGCATGGAAAAAGTAGCAGAAACATATGCTTCCCTTACTTATTGGTGTCTGACTATTGCAGTAGCGATTGAGGATTCACCCCAAGGGCTTAATTCTCTCCAAACTCATTCCTTAACAAAATGGCCAACGAGAACCTTGTTTTGAATGTAGTATTAGACTATATTTTGCGAGCGAAAAAAGCGAGATGTGTGACAGACTCTATCACGAAAAACGCTTTGGTTTCTATATGGTGGAAGAAATTGTTGAGGCTAAGAAATGTTGTGGGCTCTCGCAATTTCAACACGACCTACTGAACGACAAACAGTTAACGTCAGACAGTAGACGTCATAGATATTGGGCGAGCATTCGATTTGTGCGATGAGAAAGGTTCACCCGATCAATCATATTTGAACCAGATGAAAGGCCTGTGGTTCTGGGGCAAAGTACGTTGACACTTACTGGCAATTTAAACAATATCTATACAAAATTTAAAAGCTTTACCTAACAATACAGTATTAAGACTATGCCACAGCATTCTGCTACTAAAAAGCCTACTTGTGTTGGAGTCGTCAAGAATCCTAAAAAAAAAAAAAAAAAATGAAAATCCGAAAGCCTGCAAGATTTTTCTAAACTTATAGCTGACAATTCCAGTTCAAGTAATGTTAATCTAAAGTTGTGAGAGAATGATTGGCGTGTTGTCATGTCTGATAAAGCTGACGCAACGGTGTTTGCGGAAGCTATTGCTAACTTTAATCAAGGTGCAGATGTGAAAGTGAAATCAACCCCAAACTTTGGCATTATTTGACGTATTCCCACAGGAACGTCGACTGCTGACATTCAGAACTGTCTACAGAACTGTACTGAAGTGTCCTAAATAAGGTCATCGAGATCTTTCTGCCTAAAGTCTGAAACTAGAGAACACCTACAAAAAGTGATAGACAGCCCACATAAGATTGGTTACGCGCAGATTCTTGTGATTAAATACAAGATCCTGCCCCTCACTGGTATAGATGCTCGGCATTTGGCTACACTTGCTAACTATGATAATTTAAGATATATTCTCAGATTGCTGGTCCATTTAAAAACTTTACAGACGGTCCCTGCCAGCTAGTCCTAAAGTGTTTACCATGTAGTAAAACCGATCACTCGTGCTAAGCGCAAAGTGCCCTGCAGCCCAAAAGCTATTAAAATGAGTGACTCTTTAAGAATCACTTCCTGGGATATAAAAGGGACAGTGATTAATAAAAGTCCCCTTTTGTTTCAGCTCATGGTTGATTGTGATGTGCTATGCCTACCAGGAACAATTGTTACCAAAAGAAATAATAGCCTTGCTACATCTTAATGGTTGGGTTAAATCTTTCGGTTTTTCTGGGTCATCGAGCGAGAATGGAAGACCATCTGGTGGTGCTGCTCTGCTTATTCGTGCCAAACTCATGCCCAAACCCATTTTTTCTTCTGATTTATTCTTGTCGTTTCAACTCTTTTACGTTGCTGTGTTTTTTGCATACATGCCAACCGACTATCGTGACTTACACTCAGACCAGATGTTCAGCGTAGCTTGTAGTAAGCTGGTAAATGCTGTGTCAGAAGCGCAGAAAGAAACCTATGCTTTTATCTTTGCAGGGTAATATGAACTGTAATCTAAGTGATACTAATAATTTCAGGAGAGAGATCCTTCTTAGCTCCAGTCCTCGGCTCACGGTCGTTAGTTACGACCTGGCGTTTACATATGTGCATAATAGTGTGTCTATATCCAACCTTAACTTGTTCCTCTCGGCAAAACTGAATGCAGTTCACCCCTCTTTTCGGGTTAATAATGCAATCTATGTTTTCGACCATTTACTAGTATTAAATGCGCTCCGTGTTGGCTCAAGCAATCCTAGTGCCTTTCTTGAGAATTATAACTGATGTTGGGAACAGGAGTGGGTAAAATTTGATGTCTCTACTTATCATTTAGTGTCTGATAACATATTGTCAAAAATCAAAGTGCCTTAACACCTATTGCAGACTAGTTCGGGCTTAAGTTAGGCTGGCAAGCAGTTATCATTGAATACCTACTGCTGTGAAACCGTACATGCTTTGAGAATAGAAGGAACGGCAGTAGTATATACTAGAAAAATGTGGATCAGAACAGAGACACCAAAGTGGATCGAAAACACCGACCCTAGTGAAGCCTGTCGTCAGTAGAGGGAGACATTGCTACACAGGGGGGGGGACAAGAACACAGCAAATTTAAAATGTATCTGTGTACAGTTGCCAGAACAAAGGAAACGTCAGAGATTAATTGATATTTTAGGGGATTATTTGGGGCGAAACAATTTGAGACATGTGACTCGACATAGCTTTACTTCTCGGCTTTGGTCGCTATAATAGACAAGTACACAATATGGGATTAGTGAGATGGTTTTGGATTTGAACCATCAAGGACCGCAACCACCGATGACCATAGCCACCAAGTACCTCAACCTCCTAGGTCCCCTCTCCCCAACCTCCAAGGGGTCCCCCTCCCTCCAACTTTTTGGGCCCATCCCCCCTCCATTTGTTTATACTTTTTTGAAGTTTATTTTTTTAACATGAAAATTTTATTTCAAGTTTTATTTACATGTCAGAATGAACCAGTACACAATATGGGATTAGTGAGATGGTTATGTATTTGAACCATCAAGGGCCACAACCTCTAATGACCCTAGCCACCAAGGACCTCAACCTCCAAGGTCCCCTGTCCCCAACCTCCAAGGGGCCTACCTACCTCCAACTTTATGGGCCCATCCCCCATGTTTTTTTATACTTTTTTGAAGTTTATTTTTTTAGTATCATAATTTTATTTCAAGTTTTTTTACATATCTTAGAATGAACAAGTACACAATATAGGATTAGTGAGGTGGTTATAAAATTTAACCATCAAGGACCGCAACCACCAATGACCCTAGCCACCAAGGACCTCAACCTCCAAGGCCCCCTCTTCCAAAACTCCAAGGGACCCCCTCCCTACAACTTTTTGGGCCCATCCCCCATGTTTTTATACTTTTTGAAGTTTATTTTTTTAACATTATAATTTTATTTCTACTTTTTCTACATGTCTTAGAATGACATAAAACATACTTAAAGCATGAGAAATTCACATTTAAGCTAGATTTCTTAACGTTTGTAGATGTTTGTTGTCTGAAACCTATGATTTGGGGTGCTTGGTTCACTATTTCGGACTTTTCTGACCTAGGTTTCTTAGCCTGTCATAGGTGTGTGTTGTCTGAAATCTATGATTTGGGATGTTTTTTTTTTTACTATTTTAGGCTTTTCTTAGCTAGGTTTCTTAACCTTTCGTAGGTGTGTGTTGTATGAAACTTATGATTTGGGATGTCTAGTGTGCTATTTCGGACTTTTTTGAGCTAGATTTTCAAGCCTTTCGTAAGTGTATGTTGTCTGAAACCTATGATTTGGGATGCTTGGTTTACTATTTTGCACTTTTCTGAGCTAGGTTTCATAGCTTTTCATAGGTGTATGTTGTATGAAACCCAATGATTAACTTTAATATTTTTTGGGAGGTGGGGGATGATCCAAGGCCTAATTGGGTACATTTTTGCATATTTTTTGAATAAAGTTGGGTTTTAGTTTTCAGAAGTATGAACATCCCAGTTTAAAAAACATCGGATTTTATTAATAACTTTTGATTTTTTAAAAATAAAGTTGGGTTTTAGTTTCAAGAAATACAAACATCCCCGTTTAAAATAGATATGATTTTACTAATAATATTTGATATGTTAATAAAGTTGGGTTTTAGTTTTTGGAAATAAGAACACCCACGTTTAATGAACATGTGATTTTATTAATGATATTTGATTTTTTTAAAATAAAGTTGGGTTTTAGTTTTCAGAAATAAGAACGTCCACGTTTAAAATACATCCGGTTTTATTAATAATTTTTATTTTATAATAAAGGTGGGTTTTAATTTTCAGAAATTAGAACAACCATGTTTAAAATACATCTGATTTCATTAATAATATTTGACTTTTTTTTCATAAAGTTGGGTTTTAATTTTCAGAAATACGAACATCCCCGTTTAAAATAAATATGATTTTATTAATGAAGTTGGGTTTTAGTTTTCAGAAATATGAACAACCACGTTTAAAATACATGTGATCTTATTAATAATACTTATTTTTTTTTAATAAAGTTGGGTTTTAGTTTTCAGAAATAAGAACACCCACGTTTAAAATACATCTGATTTTATTAATACTATTTGATTTTTTAATAAAGTTGGGTTTTAATTTTCAGAAATAAGAACACCCACGTTTAAAATACATGTTGGGCTTTAGTTTCTAATTTTTTTCAAAATAAAAGGGTTCCTATTTTCATTTCTGAATTTTCTAAGAAAATGAAGTTACCGATCAATTCTAATTTTTCCCAATGAAAATAAAAATGTTCCACTTCAGTTCTGATTTTTCTCACAGAGGCGAAAAAATTTAAAGTTCTGTTCTAAATTTCTCGTAAAAGATAGAAAAAAGTTATACTTTGATTCCGAATATTCGCCATGAAGATAAAGAGTTCCACTTTAATTCTAAGATTTCTCAAAGAAAAGAAAAAAGTTACAGTTCAATTCTAATTTTTTTTAAATAAAATAAAAAAGGTTCCACTTCAGTTCTTAATTTTCTCAAAGACATAAAAAATTGAAAGTTCTGTTCTAAATTTTTCCATAGAAGATAGAAAAAAGTTATAATTTGATTGTGAATATTTGCAATGAAGATAACAAGTTCCACTTTAATTCTAAGTTTTCTCAACGAAGCGAAGAAAAGTTATCTTCTGAATTTTCTCCAAGAAAAGAAATAAGTTACATATCAATTCTATTTTTTTCCAGAGAAAATAAAAAGATTCCACTTCAGTTCTGATTTTTCTCAAAGAGGTGAAAAAAATTTCACGTGCTGATTTAAATTTCTTATTAAAGATAGAAAGAAGTTAAACTATGATTGTGAATATTCGCCATGAAGATAAAGAGTTCCACTTTAATTCTGAGTTTTCTCAAAGAAGCGAAGAAAAGTTCAAGCTCTCTTCTGAAGATAAAAAGTTCCACTTTAATTCGGAGTTTTCTCAATAAAGTGAAGAAAAGTTCAAGTTATCTTCTGAATTTTCTCAAATAAAAAAAAAGAAAAAGTTATACTTTGATTGAGAATATTCGCCATGAAGATAAAGAGTTTCCCTTTAATTCTAATATTTCTCAAAGGAAAGGAAAAAGTTACAGTTCAATTCTATATTTTTTTTCAAAGAAAATAAAAAAGGTTCCACTTCAGTTCTTAATTGTCTCAAAGACATAAAAAATTTGAAGTTCTGTTCTAAATTTTTTCATAGAAGATAGAAGAAAGTTATACTTTAATTGTGAATATTCTCCTTGAAGATAAAAAGTTCCACTTTAATTCTAAGTTTTCTCAATGAAGTGAAGAAAAGTTCAAGTTCTCTTCTGAATTTTCTCAATGAAAAGAAATAAGTTATAGATCAATTCTATTTTTTTTCCAAAGAAAATGAAAAGATTCCACTTCAGTTCTGATTTTTCTCGAAGAGGTGAAAAAATATTCTGTTCTGAATTTCTTGTTAAAGATAGAAAAAGTTATACTATGATTGTGAATATCTGCCATGAAGATAAAGAGTTCCACTTTAATTCTGAATTTTCTCAAAGAAGCGAAGAAAAGTTTAAGTTCTCTTCTGAAGATAAAAAGTTCCACTTTAATTCTGAGTTTTCTCAATAAAGTGAAGAAAAGTTTAAGTTCTCTTCTGAATTTTCTCAAAGAAAAAAATAAGTTACGGATCAATTTTAATTTTTCTAGAGAAAATAAAAAGGTTCCACTTCAGTGCTGATTTTTCTCAAAGAGGTGTAAAAAATTTAAAGTTCTATTCTAAATTTCTCGTAAAAGATAGAAAAAAGTTATACTTTAATTGTGAATATTCACCATGAAGATAAAGAGTTCCAATTTAATTCTGAGTTTCAAAGAAGTGCAAAAATGTTCAAGTTCCTTCTGAATTTTCTTAAAGAAGAGAGAAAAGTTAGCTCAATTCTGAATTTTACCAAAGAAGAGGAAAACGTTCCACTTCAGTTCTGAATTTTGTCAGATATGAAACAAATTTCCGTTCTAAATTTCTCCGTAGAATATAGAAAAGAAGTTACAGTTGAATTCTGTATATTCTCCATGAAGATAGAAAAAGTTCCACTTTAATTCTGAGTTTTCTCAGAGAGGCGAAGAAAAGTACAAGTTCTCTCTTCTGAAGATAAATATTTCCACTTTTAATTCTGAGTTTTCTCGAAGAAGTGAAGAAAAGTTCAAGTTCTCTTCTGAATTCTCTCAAATAAAAAAATTTTACAGTTCAATTCTAAATTTTTCCATAGAAGTTAGAAAAAAGTTATATTTCGATTCTGAATTTTTCCTCCAAGAAGAGAAAAAGTTCTGCTTTAATTCTGTATTTTCTCAAATAAGTGAAAAAAAAAGTTCAAGTTCTCCTCTGAATGTTTTCCCAGAGAAGAGAAAAGGTTCCACTTTAATTCTGAGTTTTTACAACGAAGTCATGAAAAGTTCAAGTTTCCTTCTGAATTTTCTCAAAGAAAAGAAAAAAGATTATAGTCCAATTCTAATTTTTCCCAAAGAAAATAAAAATCTCCGACTTTTTAATAAACATTCTAAGCGTTTGACATTCTAGCGTATCCTAAAATAATAGAAATATAATAAAGTGATGCATAAAGTATTTTTATTGAAATAACAACATGTAGAATATTAACATAAAAATATGGTACATAAATTATTATACATTATTACTATTATTGAGCAACTTTGGATATTTTGAATCTGTTCCATAAAATAAATCATCATGTTATCTCTTGATACTAGAGTTACTCGCTTCTCTTAGTTCATAATCAGTAGAATAATCATTATTCCATTTTGAGTCATATATAATTTTTACTGGGGTGTTACCTACAGATTCAATACACGTTTCATCCTGGGTATTATTTGATTCATTGACTATATGATTATTGGTAGTAATAATGGTCCCTTGTGCTTTATTCTCCGTTAATTTATCTTTATATTCATTAGTCACATTGTCTGTCAATGTCCTTTTTATTTTGACAGCGATTTCATTGTCTATTATCACATTATTTTTACAGAGGTAACAGTTCTGGTACGTAGACAAGATATGATTTATGATATTAGTGCAGCAGTATCAATGTCTTCTATTTCCCTTTGATTTCATTCGAATGCTAAAACCGGAAAGATGACGATACGATCCATCGACGGGTAAAATGTTACCAGAACCATTAGATAGAACTTGTCCCTCTTCATCAACTATTATTTTTATGTTGGTATTTTCTTTGAGTACTAACTTCTCTGGAAATGGTACTTTCACATATCTATTATTTGCATGATGGAAATTCTTGGACGCTCCAAAGAAATTTAACTCCTCACTGTCATGACAACTTAGGCATACATTCCCAATAAGATCTCCACTACTACTTGTTTCATAGTTCAAATATATCTCTTTGTCAGCATTCATGGCAACGATGACTTTATCATGTGTACACACTTTCCTCGAATAATTCATTTTCACTTTTTTTAAATATGATGCCGGTGTTAATTCCTCCAATGGGTGAAACTTACTGATTTAATACATGCAATAAACTAGGTGGTCTCGATAACCTTCAATGGAGTACCACTGGGACAGCCGCATCCGATGTAAGAGCAAGCATAGAGTACGATTGGTACAGCCGCAAGCATATTTCATGTCATTTTAAGATTCGTAAAAAAAGTTGAAAATTTTTCTAAGTTTATTAAAGTATATTTTCCACTAGAAAGTCGTTCAATCGTGGAAAGTCAACGTAAATGCTATGAAACTGCTTGTAGGTATAGCCACGACATCTAAATATGAAAAAGAGTAGTGCATGAAAGCCACATGTCTTAGTTGTTAAATCCTGTAAACTTCTTTGATTTTGAATAATAGTTTTCCCACTGCTCTCAATAAAGTTGTTGATGTGTGGAGTGTAGAATTTATATGATAGGGTAAGAGGATAAAAAAATTCAATATTTTTCGCTGTTTGAAAGATGCATAGCCAATGACCTGTCTTCTAACTTGATGGACTGCTATTAACAATGATTAGGGTATTGTTAACACTTGGAATTTTCTCAATGAAGTCCGATGGTGTGCAATAGGACTTGTACTGAGACACGTATAAATCCATATTAAATACGCTGATTATTTGGTTTGCTAGGTCTGATATATGGTGCTAGGTCTAGTAGAAAACTGCCGTCGGGTGTGATTTCCCAATAGGTTTCAAATTGACTAAATTATATTAGCGTGATACTCTCAGTCAAGGCATTGGCAAATGTGCACTCTAGACGTACATTCCCCGTTCGTACTATGCTCATATCCTGGGTGCCAGACAGGTCCAAAACCATTACACCATGATTTTTTGAAAACATTGAATCGGTTATTCCATTTTCAAATAGTTGTGAATCATGATCTAGGGATTGCATGGTCAACTCATACAGAGTTCTGTAGGATTTTTTATCAAATGATAGAGTGTACAGTGGGATTCCATTCACTTTGCACACAAGGCTAGATAGTCCAAAAAATTAAAATCATGGGGGATTGCAGTCCAGGATCCAACGGCACAGGCACTCTTCACAAAGGCCACAGCAAGTTTTGAAGGGATTTCTCCATTGATAAATTATGAATCGGTATACCTGTGAGAGCCATTGGCAATGTTATGTTGATTGGTGATTGTATGGGGTACGAGAAGTTGAATGTTGTTACCATTGGCTCTTAGCTTTTCCACTGCCATTGTAACAGAACTCATAACCTGTTGTTTTCGAACATGAAGAATTGCTGAGGGGATAATGATATTTGCATCAGATGCTGCAGCAAGTGTTTTTCTCAAAATAAAATTCGATGGGGCTAGTTGTAACTTTATGTCAATCTTATATGGGGGTAGCCATTGGGATATATTGAATATCTCATTATTTAATTTTCCAACTAGATGATACTCCTGGGTCACTGCAATAGTTAACTCACCGTCAGTATCAACACCTGATCGATATTCATAACCCAATGACTGTCCTCTCAACTCCTTATATGCCTTTGGTGTCATCATCATAAATTGGATGTAGCTCGCATAGTTGGATAAATTATTGCTTGTGCTCACTAATGTTCCATTAATAAATACAATAATTTGCTTGAATAAGCTGTGTAGGATACAGTTTTCATAGGGCAGACCATCGGCAGCAGTTGAAGTTGTATTGTCTGACTTTTTCTTCACCGCAACATTTAAATAAATAAATGATGGTGATAAATCAATGAAATAGTCTTCATTGGAAAATATCTGAAAGTTTGTATTTTCCAAGAGGTGTTGTTGAGGATGAAATTGTTCATAGTAGCCCTACTTGACACTGACATCAACATTTTCATTATTGAATAGATTCAATGAGAAGCTTATTGATGGATGCGATTCCTTGTGGGGGAGATAAGTCATCCTAAGAGAAGAAATCCTTCTTTGATCTAACAATCTTTTTCTTCTTCTTCCTCTTATTTGTCTTCCTTGTTTTATTCCTGAAAGTCGTTATTGATGTCCTTCGCTTCCCGCCTGGGTAGAGACTGATCAGTGAATGATGCCCACGCATCTTTTTTAATCCCTACCCATTTTGCTGAGATTTTAATTGCTCACCAACGGCTCTTGCTGAAGATCTAATATTTTCTTTAACACTCTCGTTGAAATTTTTACCCGATCCCCAGTCCTGTAGTGTCGAGGCAGCAAAAGTTGATGCAGCAGGTACAAGGCAATTTCTGGCAAGGGGTAATGCAGAACGAAACAGCCTAGCAAACCAGCTACCAAGACCATAGCCAGACATTTTAGTACGCCCCTTGTAATAGTCCAATCCATGACCTATTTGACGTGGACTCAGAGCACAAAGATAGCAGTTCATATCAGGACAGACAAATAGAATTCTTCTATTGTTCATTTTTGGCAGTGATGACGACGAGTCGAAAATGACATGTAATCACAGCTAAACCTTTTGTTATTGCTAGAGGATCACCAATTTCACTTCTTAGTGTTAACTGACAGAGTTCCAAATACGAAGTGTTTACAGAAACATACTGAAGATGCTTTATATTATAGTGATGAACAAGTTCATTGGTTGTTTTTTGTTCAAGAACACGTAGGAGGGGGACATTTGAATTACCAACTCTCGATGTTTCCACAAAGGATGCATAAAGAAATATCCAAGAGTCCGAGGTGAAACTAGGTGGATAATCAACAAAAATAACATGATCCATCCCGCTAACAGTGCCAGCGTTTTTACCATTGATCATATTCTGTTTAAAGCCAAGAACATCTCTCATATTATCATTGAGATGAATCATTTCAGTGTCAACAGGTGAGGTAATGTAAATCCAATCGTGTTCCATTGAATAATTAAAATGGAATGTATCATTCCTACGATATGAGATTTTTCTATTGATTGTACGACACAAATCCGTCATAGTACCATATTCTTTATATTTCAATGTTAAATGTGGATATTCACTAGATTTAAGTGCTTCAACCCATTCATAATCGACAAAGAGTAACCAATCAAATGGTATAACTTTTATATCATACACACGATCCTTTCTCAGGATATCAAAGGTATTTTTGAGAATGCAGTCGACAAGAGCCACTTCATACTTTCTGTCATCGAATTTGATGGTGGGGAAGAGTTTTCTTCAAAAATCACTTGTCTTATTCAAGTCATTGTAAAGAAGGATCGGAGACGTTGGACATAAATTCTACATAAACATCATTTGCCATTATCAATATCTTCAACAATGATCCAAGGATCAAAATCAGAGTTGTATCCTAGCCACCGAACAAGTAACTGTTTCTTACCCTTACGAGCACAAGTCTTTAATATCTTTTCAATTTCATAGATTTAACTATTATTTTTAACTTTTGTTGTTCACAGTCATAAAAGCTGTCAAGAATCTCTTCATCTTTGGTATCTCGCAGACAACAAGTTATGGGCTTGGTGTCTAGGATTTTTGCCTGTTTAAAAAGTTCAGTGGACCACAAGTAATTACCCTTTTCAAAAACATTAGTTGTTCTATTAATTCGAACAGTATCACCAACATTGAATTTTTCTTCACAATCGTTTCTTTGGAACACTGTTTAAGAAAAGTATCAATGGTATCATGATCAGAATGATGAACGTCCGTTGGGGTTGAGTTGGACAATGATCGAAGAGGTGGTTGATTATAAATAAACATGATTTTATCTAAATCATGAATAAAAGCAGGTGTATTATTCAATGTACAATATCCTGAAATTTAAAGTCGAATAGTTCTTATCAATCGTTCGGCGAATGCAGCCTTTATAGGACCATGACTATGATAGAGCAGTGTATTATTTCATTAGTACTTTTTCAACATGGGGATTAACAAATTCACTACCCCGATCCGTTTGAGTTTTTTATACGAATCATGTTCGAGAATACTTTCTATAGCCTGAGCAACTTCAACACCTCTCTTTGACCGCAATGGAATGGCATATGCATAGCGACTAAAAACACTGATTACAAGTAGAATTTACTTGCACAGTGTATTGTGACGCCCTTGAATCTCATCTAGAGTTAAGAGAATGGATTGCATTATATGTAGGGGGAAAAGGCTTTAGTTTTTCGATAATGATTAGCACGAAGCCTATGATTTCTATGCAGAGTATAACTTGTTTCATTTTTTAGATAGTCTTGTACACTTTTAGCGTGAACACCAGTGACTTTGGAAAGAGTGGTGGGGGAACTTAAGCTTCCCACTTCACCAATATTATCATAAACACGTTTCAAAACTTCAACCATTATGAACGTGAACACGTGGTGTAATGTCCACTACCCTTTTGTATACTAGTGGGTGATGGTGGTCATGACGTTGACTTGATACGTCTTCGCTTTTGTCTAGCTATCAGCGGTGTGCTCATCCTCCTCATTGTCAAATAAATGTTTCCACTAGGTGTAATAGTATTTTCCAAGCTTGATTTAAAATCTTCTTCTTCTTCTGCTTGTTCATGTTTTAATGCTGAGGAAGCAGTATGTTCATTTAATTTGTTTATAACTTGCCAATCGCTAATAGGGCTTTTGGGGAAGTTTAATGTATTTAGAAAGTTGTATAGATAACTGCTAAATGATAAAAGTCCTTTACGATTTGTAACCATATCATAGATTAACTCAAGTAGATTATAGCTCTTACTTTGAATTATAATCACTTTACCATTGCTATCAACTTGAATATGATCTTGACCACTTTCCATGACATATGTTATGATTCGTTTACTTTGTTCACGATATGAGTGTGGCATTAGATTTCCAATGCTCGACGCTATTGAATCCAATTCCCCCTTTTTTAATTCTGTTCCAGCGATAGCAGAAGAATCCTGTGGAGGTGGTTCTTTTTCGTGATCAATGACACTGGCTCTCGCGCGATAGGGCCTATGTTTGTCCGCTCGGCGAAGTTTATCTTGAAGTAAAAGTAGTTTTTTTATCATCCTCAATATTCTCGTTGTCAATGAATTTACTCAGATTGTCCTCAAAGTGTTCCACGGGTGAGAGAGCGAGTTCTATTGGAGTCAATTTATAGGGTATAGTCATCTAGATAAAACTGTTTACAAGTCCTGCAATTATTGGCAGTAAAAGTGTAAAAAAGCTATTTCCCGCTTGAAGAAGACGTTTTCTTTAAAAATTCTTTCCTTTCTTTTTATAGGCCAATGCACTTAAAATGGAACAATGTTGCTTTGCCTGTTGCTTAACTACTTCTGGCAGTTGAAAATTACCCTCGGTTAAATTTAAACAAAGTTCAGATATTAGATTAATGAAATCATTGTCAATACCATGTTTGAGTATGGCTTTCCTAAGTGGGGGTCTTGAAGTGCTTAGAACGGAAAATAAATGTCTATTTTCATGTAGTCTCTTCTGTGTCATGATGGCAACTAATAGCCTTTTTTACTGTTCACGGGGAGATATACTTTAATTTCATTTTCAAAAATATCTGTGACTACATGTAAATTCTCGGGTGTATTTTGATTAAGATCAAATAGGATATAACCGTAGGGTTTATTAGTTGCCTGATTGTATGCTGAGAGCAGAAATTTGAGGGCGCCGGGGTATATTTGTTTATTGAGAGTTATTAGCCAGCTAGAATCACGAACAACTCTGTTGATGATATAGTTCAAGTTCAAGCTCTACTTCTTTAATAATCAATAAAAATGTTTTGACAAAACTATCAAATTAATGACCCACAGTGAGAATAACTCGTGTGTTGGTTTATATACACTCAACAATAAATAAATAATACTATCTCCAGATACTGAAATAATTGCTCTTCAACTCTTCCTACGGTAACAACAAAATCCGCATAGAATCAAAATAACCAAATAAATAAATTGAAATGAGGAGCATCCACCCCAGAAAATAAATCAAATTAATAATTACTGATTAAATGATTCATTAATCTAATTTTATTATTAACCACCAAATTATTCAAGTGTATAAAACTATGAAATTTATTCCAATTATATATAATACTATGCCTTGGTGAAAAACGGGACCTTTCAGATTGTATTAAAGCCTGACGGACAACAGAACTGCCACGGGTCCAATATGTATGCAAAACCTGATTATCATCCTGAAAAAAATTATTATGCAAATAAAAATACTCAGGCAAAAGACCTCGAACGTGTTTAATCATATAAAGAACAGAATGGAAAGAAGAGAAAAGATCCAGTGGAAGGATATTTAAAATTTGATACATACTTTTTGTTGACGATTTACCAGGGTAAGAAAACGGGCTAGGCAGGCAATTTTTCAATAAACGCAGAGCTTTATTTTGTTGCCTCTGAAGAGGAAGAATATGAGTTTTAAAAGTATTCAAAAAAATTAATGGGACAGTAATTTATATATGAATGCACTAGAGAATGATAAAGAGATTTCAGGGCAAAAAACGGCAGAACAAATTATGCCTACAAACGGCATACCAATATTTCTTGCCAGTTTCATTCGAAGATAAATTGCATGGCTTTTAAATGATAAACTTGAATCCAGTATTATCCCGAGATATTTAATATCATCAACTCTTTCAATTTCAATGGGTAGGCCTTGAATATTAATCATCATAATTTCCGGTGCTGTTTTCCCAGTACGAGAGAAGATGATGAATTTTGTCTTAGTACAATTAATAGTCAATTTATTTCTCGAAAACCATAAGATAAGCCTGGACAGTGCTGATTCCAACCTAAGCTTCAAAGATCTAGAGTCGGGGCTGCTGATATTGCATGCCGTGTCATCGGCGAATAATATGTTCAGGCCAATATCATTGATGCTATTACTGATATCATTAACATAGATAAGAAATAGGAATGGACCCAAAATAGAGCCTTGTGGGACTCCAACTGACTGAGAATGAGATACTGATGAGGAAGAATTATCACGTATGTCTACATACTGATTTCAGTTTTTTAGGTATGACATTACTAAGTCATTAACTGGGCCTCTTATGCCGCAGTTATCAAGTTTAGTATGCAATATTTTATGGGAAATCGTATCAAATGCCTTTTTAATGTAAATAAAAACTGTAGCAGGAATATCACCTTTGTCGAGGGCGTCATGAACAAACTGAGTCATTGCCATAATTGCATGCTCAGTAGAGTGAGACTTCCGGAACCCAAATTGCATCGGACTAAAAAATTTAGATTTATTAGAAAGCTGACTATACGGTTATATAGGCACTTCAAAGCAAGTATTCGCATACATTTGCTCTGATGAAAGAGATTGTGTAGAACTAGAGTGAAGGAAATCTGTTCATGATGAGAGCGAACAGTAAACAATTGAAGCATTTCCTGGGACCATTGTTCAATGGATTCAGCTAAATCGTCAATAATCAGCCAAGAGTTTGGTTTAATAATGTCAAAAATATCAAGTACCTGCATGAATTGTATCTGCACCAACCCCGATATAGCAATTGCTTTTATTTTATCGTATGACTCCTGCCAAATACTTTAGCAATAGTAGATTTTTTTCGGCTTTTCCGTAAACATTTTATCTTAATTTTTAATTATTTTAGTTAAGAGTGTCGTTTTGCCTGACATTGATGGACCACACAGAAACGATCTGAAATTGTGTTTTAAATGAATACATATTGCTGTTCCCTGCAACAGCTCGCATACAACTAACTGTAGACTATAGATGTCTAATGACTAAATAATTTCCCTATTACTACTCCGTTCAAGAATAATGAGAACAAAATCAATAAAGAATCATATTTTCTTTTATTATTAACATAAAAGTAGCAGCACTTTACAAATAATACATTACAGAAAAAATGCACTTTAAACAAGAAAAATACGCTTCTTTTTTTAAATTTATTTATTTATAAGAAAAACATAAACACATATTAGAAATAGGCACTAGGAAAATACACTTAAAAGAATAACACACACACACTTTATATTTACTAAATACACTTTTTTTATTTATAATAAAAAGTTACAATATTTATTAAACAATACAATTAAAATAATATCACATTTTATATTTACAAAATTTTTAATTTGGAATGGGGTCACCCCCACACCCCGGGGGGCGGCCACTGCATTGGCCGAAGGCTGAGGCGGCCGCTGCGGTGGCCGGGAAGCGCGGTGGGCCGGGCCGGGGCGGGGCTGGAGGGGCATTAAATAACTATGTGTAGTGAAATTATGAAGGAGAAGTAACTACTCTGCCTTGCACGCACACATCTTGAAAATTTTTTGATAAAAAGAAAAAAATATTTAAACACCCATCACCCACCTTGTACTATGAATGAATTTAAGTTAATTTTTTCAGACCGAGTTAATTTCTATACTCTACAAGTTTATTTCGGTCTGAAAGTAAATTGTGATCTTGTGGTAGTACCTTCACACCATCATCAAGTACATAAAGTTTGTCTGATACGGCCGACATGGCATTTTTCTCAATTCTAACTGCTGCAACCAGTTTACACAGAGTCTGGATAATTACTAAGAGCTAGGGTAGCGTGCAGCCATCAAACTCTGCCGGTTAATAAATATATAAAGAAGATAAATAAACATAAGAAGAGGTGCTAAAATATAACCCGTAGCTAAGACTTGAGATAGAGTGAACACAATACAAGAGCTAAAAAGAGCAAAGGTTTTATTTTGAAATAATTATGTTTTTGATTTTAACTGTTTCCTTTTAAAAGGAAATCAAAAGAGATTTGTAACTTATAATATAAGTACAATTTTTGCATAATCTTCATACTGAAAAATGAGCTTTGTGATATTAAGATAAACTAAATAATAACTAATATGTGAGCAAACAAAATGTTCCATAACATTTAGATTATTACAGCGAGACTCAATGTCACGATGTAGAGAAAAAAAAGGAAGAAGTCAATTTGCATTATGAAACTCAAGGAACAATTTATTTGTACTCACATCTTAAGCCAAGCAAGTAACACCAGCAAGCTCCCGAAACCGACTACCATTTCCAAATCCTTTTCCTACCTCGTCTACAATCTTGTTTTTCACTTGGTACTTGCTATGATACAAATCATACAAACAAAAACACTTCCAATGTGATACCAAGAAGAGATTTGTCCCTTAGTAAACAACCCGAAGTAAAGTTATACATGTGATAACAAGAAATTCTTACAATTCTGCTCTTTCCTATTTAGCTTGCGTCCAAAAAAAAACTAATTTACAATAATTGATTAATAGATAAAATTTTCGTTTTAGAGATCCTTCAATAACCAAGGTGAATAAAAATTAAATATTACTGCTATTTCACTTAACCTGCCGAATAAATCACAACAAATGGTTACATAATCACAAATAATATAAATATCACTAACATACATGTAAATTAAATGAAAAAACATTTAAACATAATACAACTTGAGAGCTTAAATTGTCATAGCAGTTGAACAGTTTAAAAAAATTATATATGAAGGGTCTCTGTATATATTTTTATTTTTATTTATTTTTTTTGTCAAACTGTTCGGGCTTCAATAATATCATTATAAGTCAATTTAAGTAAGAACAAATGATTACATTTCCCTTATGACAGCCATATATACCTTTATAACATTTTTAAGGGATACTGAATCTCACCTACAACCAAAAAAAATTCTTAATTGATAGCCTGAAAAGAGCTTAAATCTGACAACTGTTATTAATTGACGTAGAAGCGATTTGTCTTTTTTTTCTTATTATTTTTTTATGCAAATAAGGAGCCTACCTAAAGAAATTTTTTTAATCAATTGTCTTGGTTAGTTTAAGGGCAAATTTGACGGTCTTTCAGCAAGCAATTTATGCCAAATTTGCTTTAATCTCCAGCTTAGAAAACCTACAATAGTAAATAAGACGATAATAATCAAGGTCATAATAGAAATACCAGTGGCAACAATTTTCTTTTCTACAGCCTTATTAGAAATATCTCTGCTCAACTCATTCAATTTTGAAATTGGGATATTAAAAGAACTTATGCCTTCCTATTATTTAAAATTTGTGATGGCTGAATTTTCAAAATCTATAAAAGTCTTAACTAAATCTGAACTGTGTCCTAATATCTCCAAAATAACACTATGGAAGTCCATTCTTGAATTTGGGAGATTGGCTGACATATTATATAAATTAAAACTAAGGAATTCCTCATTGAGTCTAAAGTATTCAGAGGTGGCTGATCACTCATCTGGGATATTCACTGTTAAGGAGCTATTTAGGCTTAATCTATACGAAAATGTTTTATTATAGTGATTCCGTTTCAAACATGTAATTGAAATAGTATCATTTGCTCCACCCCCGGCAAAATAAAATTGGCTATCAGACAGAGAATGAATAAAAAAAGCTAGTCTAAAGTTTTTAAATTACGCTTACAAACTACATTTTCTTAGTCTGTCTTATTAAAAAATACAGAAAATGCACAGGAGTTAGATGAAGGGAACTTATGTATGAAAAAGTGTCTTTTACAAATAATTTTTGACTTAACTTAAGAACAAGATGACATGAAATCTTCATCTAATATTATATAACTTGTTTCAGCTCCTCCTATTCCGATATATGGTTCTCCATTAGTAATTACTGAATATATCTGCTTACTACTAGCAGTAAAGGAATTCATTATAGCAACAGGGGCCTCAAAAGTCTTATAGAGTTGAAAGGAATCTAGAATTTTGGAAAGAGGAAAGTCGCAAACAAGCAAAACATTAATCAAATCGAATTCTAAACTACATTCCACACGCTTTAAGGTTTCTATAATCAAGCCACTTCTAAAATCCTTAATAGCCAACTCAATACCTTTGCTGCACAAAGTTCAAGTAAGATATAAGCTTAACTGGGGAAATAATCCCAACAGGGAAATTTCCATTTAACACTTGAATCAGGCCTTCGGATATTTTTTACAAATGAGAGCGAAAACTTATTTAAAATATTAGAAGTTAATTTTTCAACTGCATTATGTATTTGAGCAAAATTTACAACTAAGGAAGAAGTTACTTTCAAAGCATTTTCAGACAACTCACTTTCAAAGGTTTTAAACGATTGGCTTACTTGGTCTAAAGTTCGTTAGGCAATTTGTTAAGAGAAATTTCTAATTCTGAAATTACCAACACTGATACAAAAATGAATTTAGTAACCTCTTCTTGGTCATTGCTCAATTCTTCCAATTTGTCGGATAATTTTTCCACAGTGCTTGCAGAGCTTAAACCAAATAGAACTTCACTAATCTGCCCCGCTATAGGTAAAATAAAAGCCTTTTTCTTACTAGGATTGAAAACATCAAATTCGAATTCTTCTATGATATTTGAAATAAGGTCAAGTTTAGAAATCAATATTTTTTTCTTAATTTCCAAGAGTTCTTGGAATTGATCAATATTTAAATTTGAATTATTCAGTAGGTTATGGTGACCATTTGTCCTAGATGCTATAATACCTTTAAGAGTTTCCACATCTTGATCGAAAACAACATTTTCAAAATTTAGTCCCTTTTCTCTAAGAATACTCAACATATCTCCCACCTGAACCTTAAGCAGCGAAGCCGTGTTTTTAAGCTTTTCTACGCTAAGGAAGAAAATAATTTTGTGGTTTCCACTCGATCCAGTTCCGAGTTCGCTCAAATATTGGAAGCCTATGCCTCTGCGAACAGAAGATTGTTGTCCATCTAATGACACGGTTGAATCCTTAGCCAATATTCCCAAATTAAGGAGGACACTAATAATAACTATAGTTTTCATCGTAAAGAAATCGATCTGAAAATAATCATATTTAATGCTAAATACCTTCAGCCTACTAACTCAAGAGTAACACTAAGCTAATAACATGATACATAGAAAGAAAACAAAACTATGTATTTTACCCTTGGGATAATATGTAATTTTGTTTCTGTTAATGCAAGAAATGGCTTTATCATATGAAAATATAACAGCCATTGATATTAATTCTGAAATTTTTATATTGAAAAATTCAACCAAATAATAATTTTAGAGGTCTCAAGTTTTTGGCCTTTAAACATTACTTGAATTACTACTTTTCCTTTCAACCACAAGAAGGAATCGAGTACTTTCCGTTTTTAACTATTTGAATCTTCTTAAGGAATAAAAAGGATTTTCTTCTCGTTTTGTTTTGCTTTGATCTGCATTTATTTTAACCTTTGAAGTCCGGGACGACAATATAATTTCACTTTCTTGAGCTGAAGGAAAAGTTAGAGAGCATTCACCTTCATTTACCGCCATTTACCGTGCCCAAGCCATTTATACATTTGCCTCACTATTACTTGGACTATCTGTCTTGACTTTTCTCTGTCCTACAGTTACCCAGCGTCTTGATGCAACCTATACAACCTATTGTAAAATGTTTGATAACTTCAATTCAATGAAGTTATGAATGTTTTGGGTTCTTCAGCAATTTGTGATAGTTCAGCAAAAAGAGTACTTGGAAAAATATTAGTGCCTTCTGTTTCGTTAACATTATCAGTGTCAAATAAATTATTTTGTGGTTCATAAGTTAACATTCTACAGCGGAAATCGATACTTGGAGATAAGCGAAACGATTCTTCTTAGGTAGGAGAAGGGCTTTTTAGGGATTCTGGAGTGCCTGAACTAGAAAAGGGTAAGTTATCATCTAATATGACATGAGTGCTTGGTTTTTAAGACCTAAGGTTGTATGGCCTATTTTCTGTTTCCTCTTGGGAGTAAACATCACAAATAGGGTGTGTGGTATTATTTTTTCTTTACACTGGTTCATCTCTTTCTGATAAATGTTGTAAAATTGAGGATTATGTTTCAAACAAATTTCGTTATTAACTCTTTTAAGAAGCCTAGCATTTGACGTTCTTTTTCTTAATTCACCTGGATTTAAAAAAGCCAAATAGAAAACATTTTTATGCAAATTGGATAATACTACATATGGTCCACGAAAAGAATAATTGGTAGATTTTCTACCAATCTGGGTGGTATCACAGCAATAAACAATATCTCACGAGGCAATTAATGTCTCTTTAGAATCTTTATTAAACTGAATAACCTGTTTTAACCTTTGAATTTTAATCTCATTTAAGCAAGTCTGATGAATTTCACTGATACAATGTATTAAACGTGTAACATATGATTCGTAGCCATCAAAGTAACTTAAGTTTGTCGGTTTATTAAATTGTAAATCAGCTAACAAGTATCCACTGAATCCACGCACAATGGTAAATCTGGAAAATTTTCGAAAAGTATTTAGAGAAGAATTTATGCTTAACATTATTAAGGGAACCTTTTCATCCCAATCTACCTGAGTCAAGTTACTACAAGAATGATACAGGATTTTCTTCAATATTTTAACTTCATTCTCGCTAGCTCCATTGCACTGGGGATTATGAGGGCTGCTATACATTTTCTTACAATTAATTTCAGAAAACATCTACCTTATCTCTATATGTCAAAATTTGAACAATAATCACTTAAAACAGCCTCGGGCAGACCATAATAAACGATAATATTGTCCCAGATAAATTTTTTAGTGTTTTCTGTATTCATAGCCGGTATAGGCTTTAATACTACTAGACTACTAAAAAGGTCTACTCCAATTAGAACTTGTCGATTCCTAGAGCTTGTAATCAGAAAGGGCCCAGCACCATGCAGTGTTCAGACCAAAAATGGCATTTCAGGAAGAATATTTTTCCCAAGTGGCGGTTTGATTTTTTGTATTTGATCGGTTAGAAAGATCGCAATTATTGACAAATTCTTTGATCGTAAAGGCCATATTTTCGAAAATGCAAAATTTTTTGACTTTCCACAAAGTCTGCTAAAAACTTAGGTGAATACTTAAAGCTAAATGCTCATGAAAAAGTTTTAATACACCCAGAATCATTCTCTTAGGCAAAACTACTTGAATGTTTAATTATGTACGCACATTTCGATTTAACCTAAAAGAACCACTCGAAATATATTCTATTCTATATAAAACTCCGTCTATTGAGACAAGTTCACTAGCAATGGGAATAAACTATGGGGCTATATTCTTTAATAAGATACTCCTCTCTTTTTGAGGGAGATCAATAAAGCGGAGAACACTATGTCTCTCACTAATAGAGCGCTCATCTGGATGCCAAGGTTCTTTTTCAGGACCCTCCGAACCTTAAGACACCAGTTCGGGACCTATGCCCGTTGCAGCAGGGGTTTCAACTCTGGAGCTCCTTAATTTATTCAATATATCAACAATAATTTTTATATCAGGATCCTGTATTTGCCCCCTGATTAATTCCTCGTCAGCCAACAGTAAATAGTCAACTTTGGGACCACTAAAAATCCCTGCTGCTAAAAATTATTCTTCATCATCAATAAAAGATAGGGTTTCGCTGTTGCTAACTATTTCCTTACTTGGCCTTGAAATAATACCTGCGATCATTATCGTCCATGGAATTCGTTTATAAGTATACAATGGACTATCCATTAACAAGGAAATACTGTACAACTTACTTGATAAGTCTCTATTCTCTTAAATATTCGATTTTTTTGTGTATATACCCGTAAGCTTGTTTATTAGGGTTTTACCAATGTTATTGGCAGAAAAAGGGTCAGTAGCGTAGCTACATGCTGGAATTCATGAATCTCATAAACTATAAGCCCCTGGATCATTAATCTTAACTTCGACACTAATTAAAAACATTTTTACAGACTTACCCGGAACTGAATGAATAATCCTTAATGGAAACCACAAGAAGCAGTCTTCCGACAAGTAGTCTTGTTATATAAAAGAATAACGTGCAAATAAGCAAGCAATTAGGCAAAAAAAATCATAGCATTCGAAGGGAAATAAAAAGAAGGCAATATATAGAAGAGAAGACATGCATTGTACTATCGAAATTAAAAGACTTTTAAATAAAAAGATTCTGGTCTTAGACTTTTAAGCGAAGCGTAAAGCATTTTAAAATATTATTTAGACTTTATTAATTTTTGTTGGGAGGGGGCTTTATCTCCGTAGCTGCCACCATTTTGTAACCGGTTTACACAGAGTCTGGATGATTACTAAGAGCTAGGGTAGCGTGCAGACATCAAACTCAGCCGGTTAATAAATATATACAGAAGCTAAATAAATATAAGAAGAAGTGCTAAAATATAACCCGTACCTAAGACTTGAGCTAAAGTGAACACATCACAACAGTTAAAAAGAGCAAAGGTTTTATTTTGAAAAGAATTATGTTTTTGATTTTAAATGTATCCTTTTAAAAGAAAATCAAAAGAGATTTATAACTTGTAATATAAGTACAATATTTGCATAATCTTCATACTGAAAAAAGAGTTTTGTGATATTAAGATAAACTAACTAATAACTAATATGTGAGCAAACAAAATGTTCCATAACATTTAGATTATTACAGCGATACTCAATGTCACGCTGTAGAGAAAAGAAGTCAATTTGCATTATGAAACTCAAGGAACAATTTATTTGTACTCACATCTTATGGCAAGCAACTAACACCGGCAAGCTCCAAAAACCGACTACCCTTTCTAAACCCTTTTCCTACCTCGTCTACAATCTAGTTTTTCTGTTGGTACTTGTTATGATACAAATCATACAAACAAAAGCACTTCCAAGGGGATACCAAGAAGAGATTTGTCCCGTGGTAAACGACCCGGATTAAAGTTATACATGTAATAACAAGAAATTCTAACATTGTTTAGTTTTTAAATTGTAAAGGGCGAATCACCATGACTTTCGCTTTTGGGACTAAACTACGTTACACACAGTTTTTAAAGACACTCATATCGAAATTATTTTTAAAAATTGTGTAGGCACCCCCTTGCAAACTTATTTGATATCCTTGTTATGCCTTTCCACTCAGCATACCTTCGGCCCAGGAAACACACCACTGGTATTCAGATCGCTTTCCGTATCAGATTTTAACATTAACAACTGATTTGGGACTTTCACTAGCTCCGGATAGAGGGATTCATTCCATTTGGTGTAGTCCATTTGTGAGCTAATGTACTCTCCATTTTCCAAATCATTCAACAAATTTTCAGTTTTAACTTTTAACCGGAGTGAATCAGTGTCTCCATAATACACTTGAAGTTGTCTCTCAATCGGCCATTGTACCTTGCATACATTATAATAAAATGACAACAAGAGTTTTTTTGATATTTCCGTTATTGCACTCCCCCTTGCAATATTTTTATTTAAAATGATGTTTCTTTTCTTACGATGTAGGAGCACCATATTAGAGTCTATGATTGTGAACAATGTGAAGTTTGGATCCGCAATGATTCGAGCACAATCTTTGGGGTTTGTTACAGTGTCACAACGACTTCTGTTTCGTACGCTTTAGCACATTTTACCAAAGGCTGAGTTTAAAATGAGTTTATAGATTTCCTTCTCAACCTTCGTTTTTGCTTGTGAACGTTTACTGACAGAGGTGTCAATAAACTTTTTCATGTAAGGCTTTTGGTCAAATTGGAGGGCTCTATGAATCTTTGTAACTTTGAAACCATTGGACACCATCCATTTCAATAGCAGGTGATGTACAACGATATTCTGTTTCGGGTTGAGGCTGGCAATAAGTTTTTGCTTTGAAGGCACCCAGTGCATACTCCCATCCTCTACTAAAGATAAATTGTAAGGACTCAGAGAGTCCCTACCAACCGGCCTAGTTATGCACGGGAAAAAAGTCCTTTACCGAGTCTTGGATTTCCATGGATATTTCACCGTCAATTTAAAAAAAACATCACTGTCCCCCATTCTCCACAACGGTAGCAATGTTGGGGAAATTCGAAGCACATGGATTATTAAGCCATTTGTAACTCCCACACGGCAAACAGTAGTGAGACACTGCCGACGGATAAAGGGAATTTATATCCAAAAAAACTGCATTTGACTTTTCATCGGTGTGCTGTCCGGTCGGATCAGTTTTCATGATACGATCCCCGTGAAAAACATAACCCCCCCTTTTTGATCTCTCTACAAACAGATGCTGATCCACGTCGGCGATCAGACCTATTTCTTGTTTGCTGATTTTAAGTATCAAGTCCATCACCAGATGAGGAGTGGAAAAATAATACCCTAAATTCAACTCCAATTCCCCATAGATTTTATCCGTATTTTGGCATACAATGTCTAGAAGAGTTAGTTAATCACTGGCCAAGTATAGTTTACAGTAATCCCACCCATTTTTACACCCACCCTGTGCCCAAACCCTCTTATCAAATTCATAGACGCTATTGGTGCACTGACTCTCACTAAGAGAATTTTAAAATGCTTCAATGGGCGGTAATGACACATCTTCTAGCCTCGAAGCAGAGTTGTAGTAACCATGTGCATATTTGCCCTTACACGTTTTCTCATCGGGGAAGCGCTGATTAAGGAGGGGAAGCTATCGAAATTGTCGCTCTTCTGTATCTGATTCAATTGACTTAAGGACTTGAGGAAGAAGCTGAAAGATTCTTAAAAAGGATTATATTCAGGCACCTGTTACCTTTGTCAATTGTTTTCCACATGGATTCTAGCAGCAGTAGCTTCTCCGATGATTTGGGTATGATTTTATATGTAAAAGAACCATCTATCCATGTGTTATCTACAACTCCCTCCTTTGCAATGCAGGCCAACGCCGGTAAAATAAAATTTAAATCGTAATTGGAACTGTGTATAAAACCGGTATGAAATATTCCTGTTTAACGTTTAAATTGCACTATTGATGTGCAACCCCACTAAAGTTACTCCTTCCCGATGTTATTTCCTGCCATAAAAGATTATGGTCGATCATCTTCCTCTTTCCCCCATTCCCAACACCATCATCAAATTCCCCCTTGTAAACCCAACATATTTTACGATTTTAATGGCCAATCTGTCATCTGGTGATAGGAGCAGAGGATAGTTTTGTGTAGCGAAGGCGAGAAATTGCATCATTCGCCGTTTTAATTAGACTGGTCAATGCAGAGCGCATGCAATCATCCCCCAACGACTCAACTACATCCAACACTTGCATGGTATTACTGGAATGTCTTTGCGCATGAGCGTAAGAGACCCCTATGGCTTGGTGTATTTTAACACGATTTGGATTAGACGAATCGTACATGACTGTGACTTTCACTTCGCAGTCCGAAGCGATCTTATTGCTTTGTAGGAGCGTGTTCTGGAAATTCTTAAAACGTAAGATTGCTCTATCTCCGCTTGCCGTTTCAACAGCCTGGTATCCATGACGTTTACAGTGCCTCATGTGATGCTTTAAATTTAAATTACTGCGAAATCTTGAGTGGCATTTTTGACAATAATATCATACACCACCCCATTTTTTACCCTCACTTAAAACCCTACTAATATCTGTAAATGGATTAAAATGTCCTATTGAATCAGCCTCTGTGGGTGGCGTGTATAGAAGCCAGACCCAATGCTTCACTGACTCACTGGACGGAGCCATAACTGGAAAAAACACCCCCTTTTTATCAGAACGCTGGCCCTCTTCAAATTCTATTTCATACTGCAACACCGTAACACCAATCTTTAAATGTGCATTAGCCCGCTCAAAAATATCTATCCCCATTAATGTTACGAGAAATTGACCATTTAATCAATTAAAACCTACTTTAGGAAACTATGACCCATCCCCATTAGCTCCTTATTCGTCCAACTTTTCCTTAGAGGCATCCCTCAATAGGGGTTTAAAGGCGGCAATCAAAATGCATACTTTAAACACTTTAGCCTCGCGTCGAAACAGATTCGTTGTATTCCTTTACAACCCTCTAAATCAGAATGATATTTCAAAACTATAACCCTCTCCCCACCACCTCTTAAAATGAAATCCTTTTTAAATCAACAGATATTAACGCTTAAACTTTCTATGAGTAAAAAAAACCGACCCACTAAACCCCCCTCTTTATAATTATCTAGTTTAGCCACAATGCTGCTTACCCAATCTAAAAACACCTCCTCATAATTTGATAAATGCGGGCGAATTGCTAACATTTCTGTATGCAAGTATTTTGAATAGAGTTCGCTCGCATTTTCATTTAAAAAAATATTTTTAGTGCTATTGATACTTTTAAGCTGTCCCTCCCTCCCCAAACCCCCACCTGTTGTTCAATAATGGCTCGAATCTTGTTAACATAGGAATTAGTAATAGCCAGGGAGTCTGTTATTATATCCCCTGACATTAAAGAGTTAAAGGGGTCAAAGAATTTTGCGCTGTAGACATTTGCATGGTGCAAGGCAGAGTTAGAAAGGATAAAATCTGGAAGTATAAATGCTGCTGGGTTAATGTTTCACTACTACTATTATTGTTAACCTCAATAGTGGGGGGTGGCATAGAAATGTCAATAGCACCACCACCAGTCTGTTCAATTGCATTAGTTGCCCGTGATGTAAATCACCCAATTTGCTGATTATGCATTCCAGGGTATTTGGGGATAGTTGATCCAACCAGC